>OLKM01002334.1:43403-73662 GCA_900291075.1 Melanogrammus aeglefinus | reverse complement strand
AATGTCATGGTCTTTTTAATGCACATACACACACCTCATTGGAAGCGCACAACAGATTCAACATTCCTGTTTCACTGGAACTTTTGGTGCCAACCTAGCCATAGCTAAAATGCAGATATGTTGTCCTTTCATCAACACACAAGACGTCCTTGCTTTATGTCACTGTGGCACAATTGGTTAGCGTGTTCGGCTGTTAACCGGAAGGTTGGACGATCTGTTCTTAACTGAACAGCGTATCATATTCTACAGTTGAACCCTTGGCTACTGAGGAAGAGCTGGCTTGCTTATGTGCTGTCTAGGGGTTTGTCGTATTAACTTAAATTAACTCACTCTATGGGTTTGAGCCATGTGCGGGAGCGTTGGTTTTCGCATCATTGTGTCTAAAGAGAAACATGACCCCCGCCTTTAGTTCAGACCTCATGCACGTATTTCTGAAAAAGTTATTTCTCACCTTAAAAAAAAAGGTCCACAACAACGATGTTGGACAAACACATCCTTCACCTTCACATTTGTCACAAACCAAACATCCTTTCCATTCACCGAGCGAATATTCTGAAAGTAAAATGCACATTTCTAGCTCAAAATGTTTACGTAAACACTTTTAATGGCATAATTATGTTACTATTTCCACCCAGAATAAAGAGTAACTGTACGTTCACACCAAAAGCGAATTGAGCGACGAAAGACGCTTTGGTCGCTCATAAAAAAAACGCTGCGAATATTTCTGTTCGCTTTGGTCGCTCAAGTCGCTCATGATGTACAATTCAAATTTGCATACGCATTTAAAGGAGCCGTATGCTTTTAGAACAGAACAGACAACCATATCAAAGAGTGAACTACACTTTGGCTATATTGCAGAGACTGTTTTGCTTGTTGGATAACGTGCTTCGACAGTGATTCCCCTCCTATATATATAAACACTCCTAAAATGTAATTACAACCGAGACCAAAAAAACGTTGCATGCTTTAGTAGGCTAGTTAAAATGTGTTTTACTGATCTGCATCTGCAAATCATGATCTGCACTCATTCGTCGCTCACTCAAACAAATTTACATTGGCTCACATTTGACGCTAATTTGCATATGGGCACAGGACTGACTGGCTCCACAAGGCAAACAATGGAACATGTCTGTCTGTCTGTCTGTCTGTCAGTCAACGGGTGTCTGGTTTTAATGTGAAGTATTTTGTGTATGTCCAGTCAGACTTGTCTGTGGTCTTGTAGGCTACTGTCCTGTGTGAGCCGAATCACCTAAATGAATTCCAGACGATTTGTGTTGTTTGGTATTAATAAAGACTTGACTAGGCTATCTATCTATCTAGATAGATAGATAGATAGATAGATAGATAGATAGATAGATATATATGATAGATAGTGATATATAGATAGATATGTATAGATATAGATAGATAGATAGATAGATAGATAGAGATATATCAAGAGATATATCCCTTGTCTTGCCGATTAAACAAAACATGTTTTGTTTAGAGCATGACTCCACGCGATTGGTTTGTTAGATTGGGGGTACGGAGAGCAAATGAAAATGATTCCCGCTTAATGCGAACGTTATAGAGCGCAAAGATTTTCTATAAATGAGCCTTATTAATTCATTAACTTACTAATAAGCATTATTCATTTGCATTATTATTGCATTATTATGCGTGCATTAATCCTTTTCACAACGTAGAACGTATTCTCTTGCCCAACAAATGTATTTTCGATATTTGAAAACGAGATCCTCCCAATCAGAGAAAGGAAGATTAGTGTGCTAGGATTCTCGGTTAGCAGGCATGTATCGGGCCTTTTTACAATAATCTCAAACGTTTATTAACTAACTCACCAGACCAACCAAACCAGTGTGACACCTTCCGCCCAGGCAGAGCCTTGTTGTTGTGATCTCGGAAGTTAAAAAGGCTCGGATCGTACAACACCGGGTGCCCAGTTACAGCCGCGATTAATCTTTCATTCGACATTTTGTGAAGACAGAAGGAAGGAACCAAAACATTAGGAAGGAACCAAGGTGCCGGTGTTCGGTGTTCCCCGGGATCCACGCAAGCAAAGAGCGTCTACTTTCCGATGACTTCCGGTGATTTGGTCGCTCAATTTGCTTTTGGTGTGAACGCACAGTAAGGGATGGAAACTTGATGACTGTTTGTAGGAATAAAGATCAACAGGTTGGTCTAATGAGCTGCAAAACTCTGACGGTAAAGAATATTAAACCGCAGGTATGGGAAGAAAGGGAGAGTTATGGGTGTTTTATCTGGTGTATCAACTGATCTGACTGAAGAAGAAATTAAAACCAATGTTTTGGGGCCTATGTCAGTAATAATATCATTAGACATACACCAGAGAGGGAGTTAAGGGGCAGATGTCCGTAATAATATCATTGGACATACACCAGAGAGGGAGTTAAGGGGCCTATGTCAGTAATAATATCATTGGACATACACCAGAGATGGAGTTAAGGGGCCTACCTCAGTAATAATATCATTGGACATACACCAGAGAGGGAGTTAAGGGGCCTATGTCAGTAATAATATCATTGGACATACACCAGAGATGGAGTTAAGGGGCCTACGTCAGTAATAATATCATTGGACATACACCAGAGATGGAGTTAAGGGGCCTACCTCAGTAATAATATCATTGGACATACACCAGAGAGGGAGTTAAGGGGCCTATCTCAGTAACAATATCATTGGACATACACCAGAGAGGGAGTTAAGGGGCCTATGTCAGTAATAATATCATTGGCGATACACCAGAGATGGAGTTAAGGGGCCTACCTCAGTAATAATATCATTGGACATACACCAGAGATTGAGTTAAGGGGCCTACCTCAGTAATAATACCATTGGACATACACCAGAGATGGAGTTAAGGGGTCTATGTCAGTAATAATATCATTGGACATACACCAGAGAGGGCGTTAAGGGACCTATGCCATTAATACATTGATAATATCATTGGACATACACCAGAGAGGGAGTTAAGGGGCCTATGTCTGTAATAATATCATTGGACATACACCAGAGAGGGAGTTAAGGGGCCTATGTCCGTAATGATATCATTGGACATACACCAGAGAGGGAGTTAAGGGGCCTACGTCAGTAATAATATCATTGGAAATACACCAGAGAGGGAGTTAAGGGGCCAATGTCAGTAATAATATCATTGGACATACACCAGATATTGAGTTAAGGGGCCTACCTCAGTAATAATATCATTGGACATACACCAGAGATGGAGTTAAGGAGCCTATGTCAGTAATAATATCATTGGACATACACCAGAGATGAAGTTAAGGGGCCTATGTCAGTAATAATATCATTTGACATCATTGTGACACCACAAGCAAAGAGAAAGAGTTAAGTCAGGTAAGGGCTATATGTCAGTATTAATTCATTGGACATACACCAGAGAGGGAGTTAAAGGGGCCTAATGTCAGTAATAATAGTCATTGGACATACAACCAGAGATTGAGGAGTAAAGGGGCCTATGTCAGTAATAATATCAAATGGACGTACACCAGAGAATGGAGTTAAGGGGCCTATGTCAGTAATAATATCATATGGACATACACCAGAGATGGAGTTAAGGGGCCTACGTCAGTAATAATATCATTGGACATACACCAGAGATGGAGTTAAGGGGCCTACCTCAGTAGTAATATCATTGGACATACACCAGAGAGGGAGTTAAGGGGCCTATCTCAGTAACAATATCATTGGACATACACCAGAGAGGGAGTTAAGGGGCCTATCTCAGTAACAATATCATTGGACATACACCGGAGAGGGAGATAAAGGGCCTATGTCAGTAAAAATATCATTGGACTTACACCAGAGATGGAGTTAAGGGGCCTATGTCAGTAATAATATCATTGGACATACACCAGAGAGGGAGTTAAGGGGCCTTCCTCAGTAATAATATCATTGGACATACACCAGAGAGGGATTTAAGGGGCCTATGTCAGTAATAATATCGTTGGCCATACACCAGAGATGGAGTTAAGGAGCCTACATCAGTAATAATATCATTGGATGAGGATAAATTACCAGAGAGAGTAAAGCTTTGATATGTACTGTAAGTTACGTAGTGAGACCATGCATTCCTCCCCCAACAAGGTGTTCTAAATGCCAAAGGTTTGGTCACATAGCTGTAGCTTGTAGGGCTACGAATCACTGTGCTAAGTGTGGGGAGATCATGAGTACGGTAATTGTGGTGAAGGGACTAAAATTAAGTGTTGTCACTGTGGGGGTCAACACAGTGCTCCGTACAAGGGATGTATAGCCCACAAGAGGGCATTCAAGTTCAGAATGTAAAAGTTAAAGGAAACATTACCTATGCAGAAGCAATAAGAAAGGTAGACTATAGGCCTACATGATCTAGTGCAAGCCCAAAGGTGTCACAGCTGCAAGGTTTCAGAAAAAACGTTGGTGGTTGATAAAGAGAAATCTGTTGCCTTTATGGTGGAATTAATCAACTGTACTGCGCAAACGGACAGCAAGACGGTGAGAATTAAGATTATAATCAAAGCAGCAGAGAAGTATCTAGAGATAGAAGGACTGACTCCTGAATCTATTAACGAAATACTCCGAGCAGAGGGAACTGATAGGAAGGCGTCAGATGGTACGGTAAAATGATGGCTGTGCCAGTTTTACAATGGAATGCATGAGTTTTATTTCAAATGGACAAGAATTTAAACCGTTGTCGATCGGGGCCAAAAGATGTGCTGGGGTGGCGTCAGGAGTTTGTGTTGGCTTACCTGAGCAGAGTCAGAATCAGAACTCTCAGAATAGAAGGAATAACAGTTGGGCTGTCAATAAAACATGTATTGCAGTGGATAACGTTGCATTTGTAGCATTCTTAGCGGAAGTGATAAACTGTTCGGCTCAAACACAGAGAAGAACAGAGAGGATTGAAATTATCATGAAGTTAGCACAAAGGTACATTGACACAGGAGAAGTTACAGTAGATGAGATCAATGATGTTCTCACAGCAGTGGTACAAGACAAAGTCATCATGCGGTCCTTTTAATTCTCCAATGGAATGCCCGAAGCCTTTGTTCCAATGGGCAGGAATTTAAGAAATATGTTGAACTAAATGAGAAACCAAATGTTATCTGTGTGCAAGAGACATGGCTTATGTAGCTGTGCGAAGGGATAGGGGAAATGGTTCTGGAGGTGGGGTAGCAACATTTATACAACATTGACTAGGATTTAGGACCTTAAATATAAGTCAGGATGCAGAGGCAATTTTAATTGAGGTATGGATAGGCAATACAAGCTTAAGAAGAGTAAACTTTTATAACCCTTGTGAGAAATTAGGTAGAGTAGTGTTAGGTAAGGTAATTGGTAAAGAAACTCACAAGACAGTTTGGTGCGGTGATTTTAATGCACACAGCACCCTTTGGGGTAGTGGTCACACAGATTTTAATGGTTGTGTTGCAGAAGAGTTGATTGAGGATGAACCTCACTTTGGTTTCTGCACAACTAGCAACATCAGCTAAGTGGGATGTCATTCATGGCGGTAGGGAGCGACCACTACCCAATTATATGTGAAGTAGGAGTGGGCCCAGTTTTGCTTGAGGAGGGAAGCTTGCCCAGGTGGAAACTAAGAAAGGCAAATTGGGGGGCATACAACATGATGTGTAGGGTGAGGTTAGAGGGACTGAACCATAACAATGAAGGGATAGATGGTTTTAACAGAAGCCATAAATTCAACTGCAGTCTAGAAATAATAGGGAAAGGAAGTGGTTCAGGACAACGTTGCATTGTTTCCTGGTGGACAGATGAATAATTAAAGCTTAATTTTCCTTTAATGACTTAATAGAATACAAGAAAACACAAGCAGTAGTTAGACGAGTGATAAGGCAGGCCAAGCAAAACCAGTGGCAGCAATTCTGTAATACTATTGGAAGAGAAACCAAGATCAGTGACGTATGGGGCATGTTTCGCAGGATAGTGGTATCAGGAGGGAATATGCCCTACCAGCAATTAGGTATAACGATGAAATCATGGTGACAAACAAAGACAAGGCAGAAGCTTTGGCTAAATCATTCGCTAAAATTCATAGCTCTGCTAATCTGACCCAGGAGGCAAGAGCATGAAGGGAGGAATTGATTAGGACACATCCCAACACAATAAGGAAAAAGAATGATGCTGAGGAAGCATCAAATGTTTGTTTTTACTTGTTTCAATTGAAACAAGCTTTTAGCAGGTGATATAGATAAATCCCCTGTTAAGTATGCTTAACAGGGGATATGCTATAAAATGGTGGAAAAGTTAACTCCTCAAGCACAGATGGTGATCCTGCAGCAATACAATAGGGTTTGGGAATTATAGACACTACCATCGGCATGGAAACAATCTGTTGTGGCGGGATGGTCTCCTCATTAAGCTTGAAAGCATGGGAATAGGTGGGAGGATGTTTAATTGGGTATTGGATTTCCTTAAGGATAGAACTATTGAAGTGAGGGTTGGGGCAAACAATTCTAGGGTCTATCCAACAGATAATGGAGTCCCACAAGGGAGTGTGTGCAGTCCATTACTCTTTAGTATTATGATTAATGACATTTTCTCAGAGGTTAATGCTAGTCTTGGAAGGTCTCTGTATGCAGAGGATGAGGCATTGTGGGTTAAAGGCAATGGTACGTTTGCTGAAAAGAAGCTACAGGCAGCTGTAAGCACAGTAGAGAAATGGGGTAATAAGTGGGGCTTCCGTTTTCAGTTCAGAAGACTCAAGTGATATGTTTTTCCAGGAAGAGGGAAAATCAAACCTTACAAATTGCACTCTATGTACAAATGGTAAAGCAATTCCAAGTTATTCGGTTTCTAGGAGTCTGGATGGATAGTAAGCTGACCTTTGGATAACATAGTCAAAGAGAAGTGATGAGATGCAAAAAGGCAATCAATGTAATGAGGTGCTTAGCTGGAAGATCAGTTCTACAGCCTTGCTGGGAGCATGGGCGTACAAAGTTAAATAGTTTTGGATGGGTAGGAGATAGCTCTGCCAGGAAGTAAGGGTCATCCACTTTAACACACAGCTGTACAATACCGCTACCGGCAACACCACCTTGGAGTCAGGGTCATCCACTTTAACACACAGCTGTACAATACCGCTACTGGCAACACCACCTTGGAGTCAGGGTCATCCACTTTAACACACAGCTGTACAGTACCGCTACCGGCAACACCACCTTGGAGTCAGTGTTTACCACTTTAACACACAGCTGTACAGTACCGCTACCGGAAACTCTACCTTGAAGTCAGGGTCTTCCACTTTAACACACAGCTGTACAGTACCGCTACCGGAAACTCCCCCTTGGCCTTTCCCCATGCCTAAAGTAGATCTTGAAATGATTAAGAAATTAAAAACAATGTAATGAATTTGGAGGGGTGACTAGTTTGATACAAGAGTATGCAAGTGAATTTTTTACAGGTGGGTCAAAAGATCCAGAAACAGGTAAGACAGGGGCAGCAGTACACATTCCACAGTTTAATGTATCAATTATCTAAAGAATATCAGATCATTTCGCAGTATTCACAGTGGAGCTGTTAGCCATTTTATTGGCACTCTGGTGGATAGAAGAGGGAAGGTCAAGTAGATCCATCATTTGCTCAGACTCAATGGCAGCTCTGATCAGCATTTTAAATTGGAAAATCTACCTGTAGGCCTGATCTAGTTTATGAGCTTCTTCAAAGTTTGTTTAAAATAGAACGAATGCAAATAATGGTGAGCTTTTATGGGTCCCCTCCCATGCTGAAGTAGAAGGCAATGAGGTTGTCGACATGTTGGCTAAAAAGGCACTGAAACAGGATACACAGCTCGGTGTTCCATTAAGTAAATCTGAAGTTCAAACAATAATTAAATCAGACATCAACAAGGTGTGGCAAGAACAATGGGATAGGGAAAATGAGGGTCGGTTCCTGCATAGAAATCCGAGGCAGGTGTTAGCAAGGAGACAGGGCTACTGGAACAGAAGACGTGAGGTTATCATCACAAGACTACGCATAGGGAACACATGTCTTAACCACAGTATGAACATCATAGGCAAACATGAGACAGGGGTCTGTCCAAAGTGTAATGGAAGAGAAACAGTGGAGCATGTTCTACTACAATGTGAAGCACATGATTTGGAGAGGAGGGAGCTGTTGGAAAATGTTAAAGCTTTGGGTCAAACAAGCTTGACCTTATGGGTTTACTCTCCTTTTCCACACTCAGACCATCAGCATGGAAACATGCTATGACAAATAGGTCCCCGCTTGTAAAAACAAAAGATTGCTTTGTATTTTTTCTTAGTTACAACCCACATCCGAATTTGTGCAGGTACAAGAGTCACGAGGAAATCCAGAGAACCCTCAAGAAGATGTTACACAATAGGCAAAAAACAAACCTTGAAAAACGGTCATGCGGATTTTTCAATATCCAAAATAAATATTTTTCCAACCAAAGGATGTATTATTGAACAAATGAAAGAAAGACGGTGCGAACATCCGTTATTTAAAAACTATGGAAACATTTTAAAACCATATACTAATATATATTTTTTATTTATTTATGTTTATTTGCAAGTATTTACACATAAACATAAATGTATCCCTAATCCAGACACAGAATCTATGACCACTCTCCCGCGGGGACTAGTGACAGCATACCGTATCGATCTCTGAATCCATTTCCATTTAATGCCGTACACAAGTGACGTACATAAATGTACGATTGCTGCGCAAATTGTTCATGCTTTCGTTATGTAGTATGTTGGCCATCACTCTTAAACTGATCATTCTGTTCAACAATCAACGATAAAACAATTCTAATCTAGGATATAACATCTCCACATCAACTGTAAAAAGGATAGGTTTATTGTAACACACCCTTTCAAAGTGTATAACCCAGTCTACCCTTGTCTAGCCCCACGCAAGAACCTCTTGACTAGTGGATGGCTGAAGATTGGTCCACCATCACAGCCCGCATGGCCAGCTGAAACAGCTGCCGCATAGACCTTGATAGTGGAAAAAGGCCAAACCCTTCTCCAATAAGTGCTGCAGAAAAGCAAGCACGCTTCCCACCTCGCAATGGGATGGAACAGCGTGGTTCCTGTCACACCAATCAGAGAAAGCGCACCACTTCTCCGCATAGAGGGAAGAAGTAGAAGGCGCACGAGCACCCTGGATAGTGTTGATAACCGCTTCAGGCAAACCTTTGCCCTGCAGGATCAACCTCTCAGGAGCCAGACCAGCAGCCGTCCCGATACATCGGGCGGGTGGTGCACCGTCCATGGGCCTGCGAAAGCGCATCCGGCCTGAACGGTACCGGCCACGGCGCCGCCCGTGAGAGCGCCGCCAGCTCTGGAAACCACAGAGCTGAACGGTTCTCCGGAGCCACTATAATCAAGGACAATCTCTCCTGTCTGACCCGTTCCAGAAGAGGAAGGATCAGCTGGAGCGGAGGAAAACGCATACAAGAGAACCCGAGGCCAAAGTGTGTGCGCCAACGCATCCACCCTTAACGGGGGAAAGATCCCGAGGGTTGAGAGAGAACCACAAACCTGGCAGTGGTGTGTTCTCCCTGCACGCGGAACCAGGTCCACCTGAGCCGTCCCGAACCTCTGTCAGATCAGTCTGACAATGTCGGGATGTAACCGCCACTCGTCGCGGGACCGCCGTGAGACATGAGGTCCGCCCCGAAGTTCTGTGCGCCCGCGATATGCAGGGCCCTCAGACTGAGGAGATACTGATGAGCCCAAAGCCAGAGCTCGACCGCCCTCTGGTGGAGAGCAGAGGAGCGCACTCCCCCCTGTTTGTTTATGTACGCCGCCGCCGACACACTGTCTGTCCTGATCAGAACGTGGCGGTGAAAGAAATGCAAGAGCACTTTCCTCACAGCGATGAGTTCCAGCACATTTATGTGGACTGTAGGGGGCGTGCGCCACTCGCCTCCCACCGAGTGAGAGAGGCACGTTCCTCCCCAACCCGTCAACGAGGCGTCCGTGAAGACCACAACGTAGGACGTCACTCTGCTCAGGGGAACACCCCTGAGAAGGGCGGGGGGGGTTCCCCAATATCCCAGGTCTGGCGACACTGAACGGGGTAGGAGGAGCATCCTGAACTTGTGTCGCACGGGGTCCAACCATTGGCGAGCAAACCACCGCTGGAGTCTGCGAATAAAGAGCAGACCCAGGGGTACCACGGGATGGGCGGCTGCCATCAGCCCCAACAGGCGCATGGTGGACGCGGTGGACAGCGCCGGTCACGTTTCTGAGAACGCGAAAAGCGGGAGGAGTGCCAACAGGATGGTGTTCTCGCCGAGGAGGCGAAAAGCCTCGCTGTCCATGGCGGCTGAGTCCAGGCAAAGCCCCAAGTAGACTATCTGCTGGCCGGTGAGCGGGAAGCTCTTCTCCCAGTTGATGGCAAACCCCAGGAAAGAGAGATGGTTGATCACCGTCATGGTGTCCCTACTCGCAGCTTCCTCTGAGTCGCTCAGAATAAGTAGGTCGTCGAGGTAGAAGAGAACCCTCTTTCCCTGACGTTTTGAGCGGTCCCAACGCCGTCCTCCACCACACTTCGAGAACGTGCGCGGGGGCAGGGAGTAGCCGAATGGCGCAGCACTGCTACTCGTACGCCCACCCCCCATAAAGGCAAAAACAGAGAAAACTTCCTGTGCGCCTGCCGAACAAGGGACGTGGAAAGTAAGCATCCTTGAGATCCAGGGATGTGAACCAGTCGCCCGCCCTCACACATCGATACGATAGTGAGCATTCTGAATTTCCTCGCGGCAACGAATCTGTTGAACACGCGAAGATCCAGAATAGGTCTCATCTCCCCTGACTTCTTGGAACCCCAGGAAAGTAGCGGAAGTAAAAACCTAGGTGTAACTCGTGGGGGGGGGGGGGGGGACAACGACAGTGATGGCCCCCATCTCCAAGAGACCGGCCACCCTCTGCTGCCAGAGCCGTGCTTGCCGCTGGGTCCCATAGCCTGGTCTCCACCAACCCCATAAAGGGTGGGGGACGGCGCTTGAAGTAAATGGTATGACCCATCTCAACGTGTTGTCCAACCACGATGGTAAAATGCACCGCTCTAGCCAACACGCATAGCGGTCGGAGAGAGGGCGAGCTGACAGCTGAGGAACGCTGTCCAGGAATAACCCGTATTCCTCGGCCCCTATCGCCTCCACACAATGTAGTGTGTGGGACCAAGGGGGCCATCCCATTGAAAGGGAGGAGGCTCAGCGAGCGAGCGTCGTGGTAGACGTTACGGAGCTAGTCGCTGTACAAACAGCGAGCTGTCTAGACGCCGCGCTCGTGTCTGCTGAACAGGCAACGAGCCGCTTAGTCGTAGCACTCATGACTGCGCGTTTTCCGCAGACCCGTCTTCTCACCTTCCACAGACTGTAGAAGGGAGGCAAAGGGGATAATGTGAGGAAACTAGGAGACCTAGTACAAAGCGTCCGTATCCACGGGCCCGTGTAAATGAGAACTCCAGTCCGCCCCACAAAGCTCAAAGGGACGCCTCTTCTTAGAAGCAGATGAACCAGAGGCTATGTAGACACGCCGACCGGTCGCCACCCTACAGCCACCGGGCTGAGGGGGGGGGGGAGGCAGCCTAGAGGAATATCGCTCCTTAGAGAGTGTGTACTGCCATTCGGTCGAACGTCGCCGCGCTCATGTCTGCTGAACAGGCAACGAGCCGCTTAGCCGTAGCACTCGTGACAGCGCGTTGTCCGCAGACCCGTCTACTCACCTTCCAGACTGTAGAAGGGAGGTAGAGGGGATAATGGGGGAAACTAGGAAACTAGTACAAGCGTCCGTATCCACGGGCTCGTGTAATGAGTCTCCAGTCCGCCCACGAAGCTCAAAAGGGATGCAGCTTCTTAGAAGCCGGTGAACCAGAGGTTATGTAGACACGCCGTCCGGCCGCCCATCCTACAGCCACCGGGCTGAGGGGGGGGGTGGGGGGAAAGGCAGCCTAGAGGAGTATCGCTCTCTAGGGGAGTAATGTGCTGCCGTTCGGCCCGAACGTTCTTTTTATTCCTTATTAGGAAAAGAAAAAGTGGGAGCAAGCCTGTAGAACTTCTGGCTCCGCGGTGCTGCTCTCTGCGGCTGCGGCGGCCCCCTGGAGCGCTGGGGCCGGCCTGGACCCTGCTTCCTCCCGGCCTGCTGATGGGAGGAGCCTGTGAGAATCGCCCCGAACCGGTAACGATTCTCACGAACGGACTGCTGGTGCGCGAGCACCTCTGAGAACCGGGGCCCAAAATAGTCCCATCCGGAGCTAATGGGCCCTGGACGAGGGCTGGCCCGCTCTCATTCCGGAACCGCAGTGTGAGAGAGGCCATATGACCCTCTGGATCATGGTGGCCCACGCCATATGCCCGCGGCCGAAACGGCTATCGGCTGGCATAGCTGGAAGACCGGCGCTGCTTAGAAGCGGCAGACCGTCAGCCATCTTGCGGCCTCATCCGGGCCGTAAGCCTCGCTGCCAACCGACAAAGGAGACCAGGGCGAGGTTGCCGATCCGCCGCCGCAGATTGCGAGGCGCAGACCGAACACCCTGTCCGTTAGGCCGGTAATCTGCCTCTGGAGGCGGTCCGGGGGCAGCGGCTTCTCGTATGGTCCCCGGACAGAGAAGCGCTGCCAGTGAAGGCTCCAGGCGAGGGATCCCCTTCGCCTGAGTATCAGCCCACCCTTCCACATCGGTGAAGTCAATGAAGGCCCTCACCGGGGCCTTCAGAGTAGAGGGGTCCCCACCCGCAGCGGTGAAAAAAGTGCTGAACCGGTGGGAACAGGGGGCACCGGGTGTGGTCCGCCGGGATGAAGACCAGGGTGCGAAAAAACTCGCCCCTGCATGTCATCCGACATGGGGGCGAGAGTCGGCGGCCGGCATGGGAAATGCCCTTGATGGCCGCCGCCTCACCCATGATCTCGCCGAAGAGATCGGCCATCCGGCGCGGTCTCTCCCTCGGGAGAAGTCTTTTTTCTTTTTTTTCCTTGTTGGTCAGTGCAAATGCTGAAAGAAAAAGGAGAATGAGGCGGCGGCTTGCGCCCCCTTTTATACACGAGCCGTGGGGAATGTGGGCGGTGCCCACGTTGATTGGTGCATAGTTGAAATTCTTCAGTGCGCGCGAGCACGCGCACGGGACAAGCCCATAAGGCGAAGCCTAGACGGCGTAGCCTACATGAAATAGAACAGCGAAGAAGTGGCCGAAGTTGCATTTCCCCTTTAATTTGTTGCTTCTGCAGGAGCATACACCATCGTTTCACAATATAACTGCTTGTTAGATAAGTAAGTGAGTATACCTAGATGTCACAGCATTATGGCTAGTAGTAAAAACCTCTATGCAAAGTATAAACAGGATTTTTGGTTCCGGAACTCCGCTGTTGGTGATTTGAAACAGACTGAATATTTCTTAAATGAATACATTTTATTAACAAACAACATCTGTGTTAAACATCTGTATTTTAATACAATTTTCAATTGACTCGGATTAATTCATCTTTGAACGGCCACAGTTGTGCCACTGTGTTTGCTGTCTAAGCTGAAATGCCGCCTGAATGCTGCCGCTGTTCAGTGTCTCACGCATGCGCTCTTCCTAACCGTGGTGGGAAAGAGGATCTCAAAGCGCTGTGGAGTGAGAGAAATGCAGAATTTTGAGTAAGGCTTAAAGTCACATGACTTAGCGCAACAGCGCCACCTAGTGACTCAGCTAAATAAAAAATGTCCCAACATACTACTGTTTCACACCCCGGCAGCCTGCCCAAAGCTGTGATGGTCAGAAATGGTCATTAAACATCACATTATTACATCAGAGCGGTTATACTATACTAAGTAATTATCCAGTTTGACTGAAGTCTGCGTTTTCAAAGTCAAGCAGAAAAAAAACGATGTGCTGTACTTGAAAAGCAACACAACACACTGACAGGGAACAGAACTATAGAGATAGCAGATATCAATTCAAGGGATTGTCTTTGTGTTGAGACTACTTTACATGTTTTATTCCTGTGACCTGTTGCTTGAAACAGATCAAAGCTTATCTGACCCATTTCCTATGTATTTCACATTTCTGTGTGTGTGTGTTTTTATCATTGTGTGTGTGTGTGTGTGTGTGTGTGTGTGTGTGTGTGTGTGTGTGTGTGTGTGTGTGTGTGTGTGTGTGTGTGTGTGTGTGTGTGTGTGTGTGTATGTCAGATACAATCCATCAGCTCTCCTAAACCACTAGACCGCCAAGTGCTGAAGTGGATCAATTAGAGAAGAGCAAGCAAAGGACTTCTGCTCTCTGCTCTACCTCCATACTCTCGCCTTCATGTCTCCTCCCTCCCCTCTCTTCTGTCTCTCCTCATCTCTCATCTCCTTTCTCTGAACCGTCTCCCTTTTCTCTCTCCTCCACTCTCTTCCCCTCCCTCTATCATTCTCCTGCAGCCCACTGTAGCTGTTGGCTGAAGAGTGAGGACCACACACACGCACGGTGCCAGAGATAACTCGGCCTACATGAACTGCGGACCTCTGGTGTTCAGAGCAGTGCTGGCTCTAGCTCATGACCTGTGAAGGAGAGGAGCAAGGGGAACCCAATAAAGCCAGCACCGTGCTCACACTCCCTGACCGCCTCTTCCTGTCTGTGTGAGCGCTTCGCCCTCCCTCCAGACATAACTCCGTAACACCATTCCTTTTGATTTTAATGCCTTGATTTCTGTTCCTTATTCATTTAACCCCATCTTCCCTTTTCTGCCCATAAACATGCACAAATTAAGACTGCATCTTTGGGCAAGTTTCTCTTTTGTTTGTTAACTTTTCAAATGAACAACTTTAGTGTCTGTCCTCAGGGTGCTATCGAAAAGAGTCCCAAATCCTGTGAAAGTTGTCTACCTTCATGGTATATTTCATTGGTTTATAATTCAGATGAAGTCCTGGTTGGCCTGCCTTTAAGGTGCTGTGTGGTGTTATTAGCCCGTTGTGTCAGATGTTTGACCTTTTACCTTTTAAAGGCTAATCTCAGGTTCAGAGGGCAGCTGTCATTTCTGCTGGTGTCTGCTAATTGGTTACATTCCCGCTGGTCGGGGTACCCTTTGACTTGACCAACACACACACACACACACACACACACACACACACACACACACACACAACACACACACACACACACACACACACACACACACACACACACACACACACACACCTACACATGCACATGTGTGCATAAGGGGTGTCTAATTGGATCTCTGAGGTCAATTTGGGGGACAAATTAGCCTCAGGTACCTTCAGGTTCATGGGGTTGGGGGGATTGGAGCACCCAGTGGGTGACCAACATAGGCCAGGCCTAGCTAGTCAGTTTGATTTCTTTCAAAGGTTGGTTGTCGCTGCTATTCCTTACCTGGACTGGAGCACGTTTTCTTAGCCAATGGGGTTGATCAGATCAGTAATTCATACCGTCTATCCTATGACTATCCCAGAAGGTATTTCAGTATTCAAGCCATGGCCGGGGGGTCAGCCTTTCTATCAGTTTTCTCTTGGGGTAGATGTAGCCTGGGAACCAGCCGGATCTCACCAGCTCATTCGTCTGGGGATGCCAGGCTAGTTCTACATCAGAGGCAGCCATCATTGTTGTTGATGGAAATGCCGCTACGGCGTTCATCTGCACCGTTATTGTATTCATCCCGCCTTATATTAGATAAACGGTTGCGAGAGAAGCCAGTCCTTATCGGCAGAAAAAAATGAACATGAGCTCCCTAGATCGCCTGGGGCATAGACACTCAAATGGGATTATTAATTAATAAATATAGAATAATATTAACTGGAATAACTTTGGAGACACAACATTCATTACATGATTATCCTAAAATAAATAAAATAAACATTTCGAATGGATTTCCCCAACAAAAACAACACGTCGGCCTAGTCCGTCGAAAAGAAGAAGAGATATGCAATCCGTGGGTCACTCAAAGATCGTTGTTTTTATCGAAAGAAAATAATTGACTCCGGGCATGGTATTGATTTATCATTGTATATTATTAAACTAAATGTATTTATCAAAGGAAACGTTGGAATGGATTTCTTTCGGCGGAAGCAAAGCAAACACAACGCCGCACAAAAAAACATCTTCCTGATCCATCCCATAGAAGAAGAATATTCAGTAGGTCCTTATTTTAAATTGTCCTTATTTACAAGTGTAAATAAGGGGCTATTTGGGCCATGACTCATGGAGGTCTGTTTGTAAGAATTGTTCCTGATTCAGGACAATTCTCACGGCTCCTCGTGCCTGACCGGCAGAAAGCGGGGTCCCTCACACTACCATCGCAGGAGCACACCACCAACGCCTCCCACGCCAACGCAGCAGCGACAGGCAGCGAGGGGGAACCCACCTTCCGGCAGGACCAGGGAAGCGGAGGAAGCTGGCACCCACCTGGGGCCGACCTGCGACCTTTTACCTGCCCCTGAATAAAGATTAAAAAAATAATCCGAACGGCAGTGCCTCTTTAAAGAGCTATTGCCTTTGAGTCCAACCGCACCCAGCCCTGCAGCTGTTGTGCATCACGTACCCCTGTATCTTATCCACGGAGTTGTGGTCTTCCGTTACCACCTGCAGGCATTTCTCTCTGAATGAATCAGGCCATGGTCTGAGTTTACAGAGTTTGTCTTTCATTTTTGTCACCGACACTTTCAAGTCGTTTGCTAAACGTTAATGATGAGATTGGAAGCTGTTGCGTGACATCACATCAGAAACAGGGGGATTATGTCTCCCAATAGACCTCTGAAGAATACATCCAGCCTCTGAGGTTCTTGGTTCCCTTGGTCAAATGTCCAGTATGTCTTACAATATACTGGAAATAGCACATCGTTTTTGATTGATCGTACATAAGATCTGTCGGTGGCGAAGAAGTAAAAGCACGTTTTGGACTACACACTTTCCATCTAGTTTCCACAGTTAGTTTTTTTGAGCTGCTTCCCCTAAGGTGGCGCTATAGAGTACATATGGCAAGGAAAAATATATACAAGGACTCTTTTATCCAAGATGCATTTCCATGGTCAACAAACCGAGGAAGGCTAGATGAAAGGGAGGTGTAGACAAGAGCGCTGTAAATGGAGCTGATGCTGTTACCTTGCACCTGATGTGGGTGCTTCTGGATGAGGGCTAGAGGGAGGGGGTGCATGTGATGTGCTATGCCAATCTGATGGATAGATGTCTATGTTTAATGGAATGAATGTTTCTATTCTAATGTATCCTGTGGGTTTTATCAGTGAGACCAAGGACAATTCTCATGCAGGACACGACAATAATAATAATAATGATCCTTACAGGGCAGTGTTTATAAAAAACAAAATCAACCATCATAAAAAACACAAGAACAAGATACATTGAAACAATTTACACATGTGGGTGAAATGGGTGGGAGACAATGAATGAGATTGAATATGTCAGTTTAAAAAGATGTGTTTTTAGACGGGACTTAAAAGTGGAGAGAGTGTCAGAGTGACGGATGTCAGGTGGGAGGGTGTTCCAGAGTAGGGGGGCAGATCGGCTGAATGCCCTGGACCCCATGGTGACCAGGCGGGCGGGTGGTACAGTGAGTGGAATGGAAGAGGACGACCGGAGAGGGCGGGTGGATGTGTTGGTGTGCAGGGGTTCACAGATGTATGGAGGGGCGAGGTTGTGGAGGGCCTTGAAGGTGAGGAGCAGAATCTTGAAGTGGATGCGGGTTTAAATTAAATTAAGTAAGGGATAATGTATAGTTCGGAGGTTGTTATGGAGAAATAAACCCCGACAGGTTGGATGGAACCCCGACGCGAAGCGGAGGGGTTCCATACAACCTGAAGGGTTGTGTGGAACAATAGTTGTAATAAACAATAGATAATAACCCACAATGATTCAGCAGCGACAAGGATTCGTCGGTAAAGTTTTTATTTAGTAGCATAGTTATATTGAATTGGGCGTTGTTGTCCTGTGATATGGGACGTGTACGTGACAAGGATTGATCGGTAAAGTTTCTATTTACATGATGCTGTCCCTAGCAACGGTCCGTTATACATGACGACGGTCCGTTATACAGAAATAACAGACCGCAGAGCGCAGCGCTGGACCAATCAGAGAGCAGCATTCAATAGAGCCGTGTAATAAAGTAAAATAAAGTATATTCTATTACATTCTATCCGGCCCAAATCAGTATTGGGACTGATGAAATAATTTTACAGCCAACGATACTCTTCGTCACTCGCATCAGTGACGTCTGATTCCAGCTCAACTTGGCTCTCTCCATTTTGGGTTGATAACATCCCACATGCTGCAGTGATCTTTCTTTGCTGATGGCAATCTGAAATGAAAGAGTATGATAGATGGATAGTTTATAACACTGCAATCGGAAATAAATCTGAAATAAATTCTTACATAGAAAACACATTTAGAACTTAAAAATAACTTAATAACTAATATAATAATAACAAGAAGAATCATCAAATACATTATACTGCTGATGTTATTTGCTTCCATATGTGAACATTTAAGAGGTGCCCCCCCATGTAGTAGAAGCAGAGCCGTTTCACTTGTGATTATGGGATGTGTAAGGTGCACATGCTATTTGGACCACCACACTCCCCCAGGGACGTAATACTGCAACACAGGCAGTAACAAGGGGGTTGGACTGACTTGAATCTTGACAAATCCAGTCCAATAAACAAAGGAATTCGCCTGAAGGAAGGTTTGCTGGTTGTGAGTTCATGGTCCGAGTGCCGGACCTATAAACACATTTACCAACCATTGCATCGCGAAGAAGAAGAATAGGACCCATGTGTAAATGTTGTTTGAGCTCTAACCCTAAGCATTCCTTAAACGCTTTGCGTATATTGAGGAGGCTGTACATGATATTGTGCGTGACTTTAGTCCGTTGTTGCATACGTTCGTTTCCAGTGCTGCACACTTTGCAGTTCACCGGCATGTTAGCTAGCACTTCATCGTCGCTTGTGTTCAGCCGTGTTGCTCTTGTCCATGGGCTCTATGAAAGACAGGTTGAGTCAGAGGATATGGACTAACTCTTATCTCTGGATCACCGCTTGGCTTTTTTCAGAGGAGTCTGAGTTTTTTGTTGTTTTTCTTAGCGCGACTATACGACAGTCACACTCACTCCCCATTACACCATACCCAATAACTGTGTATGTTGCTCATTCTTGGCTTATTGAGTCCGATGTGTCCTGAACCTCTGGTCCAGCTGGGGACAATCTCCGGGCTCTGCTTGGCCCCATAGCCTATAAGGTGGTGAACTGTTAGTAAAACAAGTACTGCTAGAGAGTTGGATGAATGCTATTACAGCCAAATTCAGTTCTACAAAAGGATACATTCTTATGGGTTTTTGGCGTGTGTTATTTTTTTCTTGGCCGGTTGATGTGTTATAAAACACAGAAAAACAAATGTATGGAGAGCAATGCGTGGAACATGATGCCCATATCGAGGCCATTCTATGCTTTCGTTTCATTATTGATCTTGTTTATATATATTCCTTAGTTTGAACAAAAGGACAACAATAGGGAAGGTTGTTGAACTGATGCCAGAGATGGGCTGTATGTGCATTCTTTTATGTTTTATGTTTATGTTTATTCTGTAATTGTTCGTTTTAATTTCGTGATTTGAAGGAAAGTCGTGACAAACATCATTGGCACTAGAGTACAGGAATGATTTACCACTTCAGACTTTTGTGGGATGAAATAGTTATCCAAGGTTAGTGATCCGAAGATTATAAATAATTCGAATTGTTTTTCCCACAAGAAACCAGGAAATTGGCAAAACACCGTGTGTGTGTGTGTGTCTGTGTGTGTGTGTGTGTGTGTGTGTGTGTGTGTGTGTGTGTGTGTGTGTGTGTGTGTGTGTGTGTGTGTGTGTGTGTGTGTGTGTGTGTGTGTGTGTGTGTGTGTGTGTGTGTGTGTGTGTGTGTGTGTGTGTGTCTGTGTGTGAAATGAATGATGTTTAGTTTTTCCTTATCCTTAGCACCCTTAAAAGAACAAACGTACACACTTCGAGCCTCCCTTACTTCTTCCCTCACATTTACTTGCACCTCCCCCCTCCTCCTCCCTCGTTGCCATGGCAACACGTCGTGAGGCGGGTTGGCGGGTCAAGCAGCATAGCGCTGCTAGCACCTGCCCCCCCCTCAGGGAGGAGCGTGGGGGAAGAGAGGGAGAGAGCCCGGGGAGGGGAGAGGAGAGGGAGGGAAGGACGTCACAGTACCCTGGTGTAGGCAGCAGGAAGGACTCATCTCCATTCAGTGCACTGGAGGACTTTAGAACGATTGCTCATTAAGATATTGCTCATTACTTGATGAGAACAGATGAGTAGCAGTGAGCAGAAAGCTGGGCAGTCGTCGTCCTCGTCCCGATAGCGATTATGCTTCACAATGTAGTATTTTTAAGAGGCAGGCACTTTGAGGCGTCCATCCAACAGCTGCCTCAGGACTTTGAGGTCTTGTTATCCGCAGGCCCGGCAGGCTGTCTTCCACATTGCATTGCATTTATGTGCACACGCATTGAACACATTGAACAGTCTGCTCATGCTACCACTGCTAACACCAGTACAATGTTAATGATATTTCATCATTATTTGACCAACATCATGTCGTTGGTCCCTAGCGTCTGCTGCAGACCGGTTGGTGACAAGGTCAAAGGTCACGTGTGACGTAGTGCCGGGACCTGGATTGAACGGTACGCTGGGCGTGGTGATGTCACCAGAGGGCAGGGCTCTCCCCTCCTCTCATCTGATCCTGATTACATCAGCCCTCCTTATTACCCAAGGAAGAATCAAATACTCGCGCCCTCACCCTACTATGATCCTTTCTCTCCTATTTTCAGTTCCCATTGCATCCCTTTCCTTCTGTCTTTCTCTCTCCCCCTTACCTAAGCTCTCTGCACCCCTCTTTACTGATATCTCTCAACCCAGTATTCCTGCCTCCCTTCCTCTATCCCTCCCCTAACCACTTCTGGTCTCTCTCTCCCTCTCTCTTTCTCTCTCTCTCTCTTCTCTCTGTCTCTCTCTCTCTCTCTCTCTCTCTCTCTCTCTCTCTCTCTCTCTCTCTCTCTCTCTCTCTGTCTCTCTCTCTGCTCTCTCTCTCTCTCTCTCTCTCTCTCTCTCTCTCTCTCTCTCTCTCTCTCTCTCTCTCTCTCTCTCTCTCTCTCTCTCTCTCTCTCTCTCTCTCTCTCTCTCTCTCTCTCTCTCTCTCTCTCTCTCTCTCTCTCTCTCTCTCTCTCTCTCTCTCTCTCTCTCTCTCTCTCTCTCTCTCTCTCTCTCCTCTCTCTCTCCCTCTCCCTCTCTCTCTCTCTCTCTCCGCTCTTCCTCTCTCTCTCTTCTCTCTCTCCCGCCCTCTCTCTCTCTCTCCCCTCTCTTGCTCTCTCTTCTCTCCCTCTCTCTCTCTCTCGCTCTCTCTCCTCTCTCTTCTCTGCTCTTCTCTTCTTCTCTCTCTCTCCTCTCTCTCTCTCTCTCCCCTTCTGCTTCTCTCTCTCTCTCTCTCTCTCTCTCTCTCTCTCTCTCTCTCTGCTCTCTCTTCTCTCTCTTCTCTCTCTCTCTCTCTCTCTCTCCTCTCTCTCTCTCTCCTCCTCTCGACTCTCTCTTCCCTCTCTCTCTCCTCTCTCTCTCTCTCTTCTCTCTCTTTGCTCTCTCTCTCTTCTCTCTCTCTCCTCCCTCCTCTCTCTCTCTCTCTCTCTCTCTCTCTCTCTCTCTCTCTCTGCTTCAGCTAGTTGAGTCACAGCTCAGGCTCTTTGCTAGATTAAATTGTGTGTGTGTGTGTGTGTGTGTGTGTTTGTGTCTGTGTGTGTGTGTGTGCATGTAGGGTGTGTGTGTGTGGGGTGTTTAGCCTGCATAATCACTTACTCTGCGACGCAGTGCAAGTCACTCGGGGATTAGCTGCACGAAGGGGGGGGGGGGCTCAGGGCGTAGGGAGCCTCCTCCCCCTCCACCTCCCCAGAGAGGGAGAGCAGAAGGTAACTAGGGGGATGGGCAGAGAGGGGGGGGGGGGGGGGTAGAAAGGGATGGAGGGAGAGAGTCAGGCATAGCAGAGGACCTCCCCACAGCCGTCCCCGTCTCCCCCCACCCTCCCCCTAAGCCAGGCACCATTTCTCCTCCGCTCTCCTCCCTCAATATCTCTCTCTCTGTTCCCGTATCAGGCTCTCTTCCTCCGTGTCCCTCCTCCATCCTAATGTCCTTCTTACTTCTTCTTCTTCCACTTTTCCCTCTCTCCGCTTTAACTCTCTTCACCCAACCTTCCCTCCTGCTCTCTCTCTGCTCCCCCATCTGCCCCATTGTCTGCCATCCTTCTGTCTTCCAGTCTCTTTCTCTGTCTCTCGGTTCTCTCTCTCTCCCTTTCTTTGGATGATGACTTTAGAGAGCCTGCATGGAGGTGGAGCCACACGCAGTAGCTCCTGCGCACGTCTCCGTGGAACCACGCTGGCCGGGGTCTGCGGACAGCGGCGTAGCTCAGCGGGAGAAGGACTGTAGTTTGTTTATTTAAACACTGCCTAGATGATGTCAGTGGTTGTAGCATTTCTTAGTGCTTAGATGTTGATATGGTACGCAGTATGGCTCACTACAAAGTGCTGTAGCAAGGTTTAAACTTTACCAGAGTTTCCACACGCACATTGCACGCGCGCAACCTCTAGTTGCAATTAAACCAACAGCTATGATAGGGAAACCCCAGTCGATAATGTAACTTTTAGTTACATTATTTTGGTTCACCTATTACGTAATGGAGCAAGCATAATAATTTCTCCTTACGTTATGAAGCAAGCATAATCCCTTTGTACTTATTAACCGTTCCATATATGTCCTCCTCATTTTTGCCGTATTTGTATATCAGCAGATTCGACCCTGAGGGTGATTCACACTTGGTGCTTTACATGGGAACATCGACGTCGTTTAGACATCAGTAGAATCAGTGGGGGGTTTAGGGGGGTGGGCTGCAAGGGCCGGGATATGACGTAGGGTCTAAGTTTGCAAGAGGCGCGATAAGAACTCATCGCAATCATCTTAAATTTTGCTAAAATGATGCATCATAAAAACTGAAGCATCAATCGATGAAAGATTGGAGCATGAGTTAGAGAGAAATTGAAGAAACGACAAAGAAGAAAGGCGTCGCGAAAGACTGTTACCGGAGAAAGAGAGCGTATTTTTTGCTTCATTTCACATCTATAAAATACTACCTCAAGGGTGGTATTATTCAGGAGATTTTCAGGATGCAAATGTCAGGATCAATGTTCACACATACGGTCCGGAGAATATCAGGACTTCTACTTGTGTCTTAAAGCAGCTTGTGTGAGCATTTGATTCTATTATAACATTATAACATGAGCCAATTTACGGGTTGGAGAGGTACTTGTTCATTGGAACGTGTAGTATACCAATCATGCAAATTAATTATTCAATAGCTTTTACTGTTATTCACGGCTCGAAGTACATTGACATTTTAAAAAATGCATGGGAACTACTATTGGTTAGTATATAACTTACTTTATGAGATCGCTTTCACCACACAACCTCCTTCCATTCTCTCCCCTTCCTCTTATTTATGAGAATATATAGAAAAGCGTTATATTATTATTATTATTATTGGTTTCGCTATCTCGGGATATTGGGCCATAACCCATGATAGAACAAAATGCTATCCCTTATAACACAAAAAGAACAACACAATATGCTCTTCATTTTTCAACGTAGAATTTGCTTATTATTTATAAAACAGCAAGCAAACCAATGACATTCTGACATTTTGTTGTCTTGTTTACAAAATAAAGTCGCAGTTCAAGCTAAGTGTTTCAATCCATTGACTTCTGTTTTAGACTGGTTTCCCCAGCAAGATGATTTTATCAATACCATTGAGGACGTTGAAAAGACAAATTGACGAATTGGAGTGTTTGAGGAAATTTTACCTGTCAGCAAGGAAGCCAATGTTTTGTAGCTTATCGGTATTGAGCTGGACGTAATGGGGAGTGAGTGTGACTGTCGTCTAGTCGCGCTAATAAAAAACTAATAAATCACTAATAAATCCCGGAAAAAGTGTTACCTTGTTTATTTTTGGAGTGTTCACGTGTAGTATATGATAAAACAGTTATTCACCTCAGGCTCTGTGAATAGTGGGGAATATTCCCCACACTTCTCCTTCGGCGAATAATTGTTAAATATTTAGCAGCCATAGCAGGAGTTTTTCGATACATGGCTAAAGGCAACTTGTTAACTATACAACATTATTCTAACTGGATTATTTTTAAATGTTGTTGCAAGATAATACCTAGAGGGACACATCAACTGCTCCGGTACAGTAAATGTGTAACACCTCTACAGACGGCATACATTGTGTTTAATTGAAGGACAAGCCTTGTTTGAATACGAGGTTATGGGGGAATAGTCAAGGTGAAGGAGGCAGATTTTATTAGTTATTTATTATATTTGCTGTTTAAATTAGTCAAATGAAAGCCCACCTCGCTTCCCATATGGGAAATAAATGAGATGGAGAAGGTTTTATACATTCATTTTGTATACAGTATTAAATGTTAAATACCCCAAACAGGAAGCCCAACAATCAACACCGCTTCAGGATTATACTAACGAGGATCCACTGACTTTGAGTCAACGTGTGTGTGTGTGTGTGTGTGTGTGTGTGTGTGTGTGTGTGTGTGTGTGTGTGTGTGTGTGTGTGTGTGTGTGTGTGTGTGTGTGGATGTGTGCGTGGGTGTGGTCATGTGGATGTGTGCGTGGGTGTGTGTGTCCATGTGTGGGGTGTGTGGTGTGTGTGTGTGTGTGTGTGTGTGTGTGTGTGTGTGTGTGTGTGTGTGTGTGTGTGTGCCTGTGGATGTGTGGCGTGGGTGTGTGTGTCCATGGGTGGGTGGGTGTGTGTGTGTGTGTGTGTGTGTGTGTGTGTGTGTGTGTGTGTGTGTGTGTGTGTGTGTGTGTGTGTGTGTGTGTGTGTGTGTGTGGTAGAGATGGGCCAAATCCCCAGAACCCCCCTTGCCTCTACCAGTTAGCCCTACTCCTCCATCTAGTGCGTTCCCGTGGAAGGGCAGGGTCTCTGGACAGAGGGGCAGTGGCAGGGCGACATGGCCCCTATAAGTACAGGCATTTCACTCAGAACCAGAGTTAAAGGAAGTATCCCACAATTCCTAGGGAATTAGAATTATTTGACGGTATTGTGGCATTCGAAATGTCCGGCGACAAACCCGTCGGACCCGTTTGCATGGACGCCATCGAGGTCTACTTACGGTGTCTCAGGGTCCTGTCAGGTTTTTCCCCTCAGGGGAGGATTCCCACCACTACCCCTCGTCACTCTGTTCCGAGTGGGGGCCCACGAGCGAGGTGGAACGTGATTGGGCCAGAGCGAGGAGGGGGGGGGGATGTTTAAGTGGAAGGCTATTTAGAATCTGAAAGAACAAGAGGAACCTCACACCTACACACACACATTAATGTGCACACAAACACACACACAAATGATTTAAAACTATTCAATTCCAAAAATACACACTGGGGACTCGCGCTCGAGCACATGCTCCGACCGTTGTTTCCTTTTCATCGTATTCATATTGGCTGTGTCAGGTATACTGGAACAGGATTGTACCATCCATATATCATCGGTGGAATCACACTGGAGCCATTCTGCGTGGATCTGACGGTACCTGTGAGAGAGAGGCTTGGGCCCGAGAGATTGAACAGAGAAATGTGTTTAAGGACCTGATTCAGCCACTTCTGCTTGGGGTCAGCACATTTCGTTCATCGTATATTATAAGATGCTACCCACACAAGGTTGTCTGAGGCCTGCAGGTTCAATGGGCCCATGGCGACGCTCTAGAGGTGAGGGTCAGCGGTCAGGTGGAGAGCTGCTGGTAGAGCGTGTAAAAGTGGAACACATGAATACATCAGTTATAACCTGAAAAAAAAAAACCTGAGTGTCCAGCGCAGTGCAACCTTCTTTGTTGGATTTTCTCATAAAATGTAAGGTGACATGTAGGGAATGCAAGATTATTATCATAATGACATCATTATTTTCATTTGGGCCTGAGAGGTGATATGATATGACTGCTCGGGAGATGGTTGATCAACCATGATAGTTACATAAACAACAACCCGAACGTAAGACAGGAAGGTGAGAAGAGTGGTTCTCTCTTGTTGTCATGGTTAATATGCAGGCCTATTGATTAGGAATAATGATCAGCAATAGAATAGGGCAACTACCTTCCAGCATTCCTGAACTTATGATAAGGATTGAATTGATTCGTATATTTTTTATTTCTCTTTCAATACACTCATTGTTGAAATGACTACTATGGACTATTGACTACACTCTCAACGGGAGTGGAGCAGTTACTGTGATTAATGCGGGCTTTACTAAAGCTGTTCCAAACGCAATACTGTTCCACATGTAGCACTATATACACCCTGCCACCAGGGGGCGCACGAGACACCATGGCACTAAAGCCCGAATCACCATGGGTTGGACTTTTGTTCTTCAAACAAATATGCTTGTAGTTGTAGATATGTAGATCTAGATCTAGATCTATTGATGTCTTTATCTATAGATAGTATTTTCCTTCTGCAGCGCAGGGCGTTTCGAGCGGTCAACTCAAATGATGGCGACCATCGGGGTTATCAGAGTAATTCATTTCCCCGGCGTTGATATGGAATCAGGCCGCGTGTTAGAGGAAATTGAAATGAGTCACGAGTCAAGCGTGCCGAGATGGAAAGGAGGCAGGGCAGGAGGAAACCAGCTCAGAGAACAGAAGGACAGAGCTGGTGGTGTGAGACAGACTGAGAGAGAGAGGGGACAGACAGGGAGACAGAAAGCCACAGACAGATGGATAGATCTGTCCGTCTGTTTGTAGCATGCAAAACACACGCACGCACGCACGCATAGACACACACACACACACACACACACACACACACACACACACACACACACACACACACACACACACACACACACACACACACACACACACACACACACACACACACACAAAGTACAAAACAGTTTCATACACCACTGGTTCTGTCTGCTAGCATCCTCTCTCCCTCTCTTTTTCCACTCTGGTTTCCTATTCCGTCCTTCCTCCTCCTATCTCAGGTGAAGCACATTCTCCAGATAGACGCTTGAATACAGTTGAAGATATTCTCTGAGGCTGAAGGAGAGATGGACCGGTCAAACATTGAAGTGGCTTTATATGTTGGCCCATGCAAGTCTGGCAGATTTTTGTGTGCAAGGTCTCAAGAAAGTAAGATGAAGAGCCCGGGCACTGATCAGTTAACACACACTTGATCAGACACACACGTACAAAATCACACAGGCACACAAACACACACACATTGTGAGTCACTGCATGGGGATGAGTCAGAATATTCTCCTGATCCACCGCATCTGTCCAGCTCTATGTGTGTGTGTGTGTGTGTGTGTGTGTGTGTGTGTGTGTGTGTGTGTGTGTGTGTGTGTGTGTGTGTGTGTGTGTGTGTGTGTGTGTGTGTGTGTGGCAGGTTTAAACCCTTTCAAAGCCCCTGTTCATGTTGAGACACACATTAGAACCCTCCGCCGGCTCCTCCAGGCCAATAGGAACAACACTGAAGAGCGACATTAATTCATTGAGGGTTTCACTTTAACGTCTTCCTATTTCTAACTGTCTAATGTATTTTGGACAGGGTGTACTATCGAATAATGTTTTCAATGATATAAAACACTTAACATTTTAAAAGCGGCTCTATAGATATTTTTATAGCTATAACAATGTTGTAGGTTATAATATGTAACATTTCGGCATCAAAATATCAATACACAACGAGGCCTTTGTTTTACTTTGTTCAGTTGTGTACTTTTTTCCACCAATGTTCCAGTTGTTGTTATTCCACAGTGGCGGTGCACTATGGTGGGTCACATGCCAACGGCTGGAGCCCTATAGCCCTTATATAGCCCACTTATATATGGGACACCCCAGCAGGGGGCCCTGGGTCCTCACCCCTCCTGCTCCCGCACTCTCAGCACTGGCTCTCCCCAGGGCTGTGTGCCGAGCCCACTACCCTACTCCCTCTACACATCCGACTGCAGTCCCACCCACCCAGAGAACATCTTCGTCAAATTCGCTGATGACACAACGGTGGTGGGCCTTATAACGGGGAAACGAGGCGGCCTACAGAGATGAGGTCCTGAAACGTGGTGAGTGGTGTGTTTCTAACAACCTGGCACTGAACATCACCAAGACCAAGGAACTCATCCTGGACTGCCGACGGAACAGAGCAGCCCCTGGCCCCCCTGTACGTCAACGGTGACGGTGTGGAGCGAGTGCAGTCTTTCAGATTCCTGGGAGTCCACATCTCTGCTGATCTCTCCTGGTCGGTCAGCACCTCAGCGCTGGTCAAGAAGGCCCAGCAGCAGCTACACTTTCTGAGGGTGCTCAGGAGGGAGCATCTAAACACGCAGCTGCTGGTGACCTTCTACCGTTCCGCCATCGAGAGCCTGCTGACCTACGCTGTGTCCGTGTGGCACTCCAGCTGCACGGAGGCCGACAGGAAGAGACTGCAGAGGGTGGCAAACGTCACGCAAAAAAGTCATCAGCTGCCCTCTGCCTTCCTTAAGCACCATCTAGGGCTCCTTCTGTCTCAGCAGGGCCAGAGGCACCCTGAAGGACACCACCCAACCCAGCCACCATCTCTTCAACCTGCTGCCCTCTGGCAGGCGCTTCAGGTCCATGTGTGCCAGAACAAATAGACTCAGGAACAGCTTTGTTCCCAAAGCCGTCACCATACTGAACTCAGATCTGCACTGATGTTTGCCGTCTGTTTGTGGTCTTTATTGTGTATTTAAGTTTTACTGTGTATTTAATTTTTTTTTTTTTTTTAATTATATATATTTTTTTTTTTATTTATTATACGTTTCTTTTGTATATTATTAGATATTATATATTCGATGACATGTGTGCACTTTTAAGGAGCTGCTCATTTCATTTCGTTGTACTTTGTACAATGACAATAAAGCTTTCTATTCTATTCTAAACACACAGCAATCCAGTAGAGCCCAAATGGATTGATTTGACATTTCAATCAATCGAGCTCACAATGTTGAGCTACTCTGACAAGTGGCTCACGTCAGGCACCACGTTAATGCAGTGCATCCTACACAGTCTCAGTTGAACCTGTATTATATACAGTCTATTAGATCAGTTTAACCTGTATTATATACAGTCTATTAGGTCAGTTTAACCTGTATTATATACAGTCTATTAGGTCAGTTTAACCTGTATTATATACAGTCTATTAGGTCAGTTTAACCTGTATTATATACAGTCTATTAGGTCAGTTTAACCTGTATTATATACAGTCTATTAGGTCAGTTTAACCTGTATTATATACAGTCTATTAGGTCAGTTTAACCTGTATTATATACAGTCTATTAGGTCAGTTGAACCTGTATTATATACAGTCTATTAGGTCAGTTGAACCTGTATTATATACAGTCTGTTAGGTCAGTTGAACCTGTATTATATACAGTCTATTAGGTCAGTTGAACCTGTATTATATACAATCCATTAGGTCATTTTAACCTGTATTATATACAGTCTATTAGGTCAATTTAACCTGTACTATACACAGTCTATTAGGTCAGATTAACCTGTATTATACACAGTCTATTAGGTCAGTTTAACCTGTATTATATACAGTCTATTAGGTCAGTTTAACCTGTATTATACACAGTCTATTAGGTCAGTTTAACCTGTATTATATACAGTCTATTAGGTCAGTTTAACCTGTATTATACACAGTCTATTAGGTCAGTTTAACCTGTATTATACACAGTCTATTAGGTCAGTTTAACCTGTATTATATACAGTCTATTGGGTCAGTTTAACCTGTATTACATACAGTCTGTTAGGTCAGTTTAACCTGTATTACATACAGTCTGTTAGGTCAGTTTAACCTGTATTACATACAGTCGGCTAGGTCAGTTTAACCTGTATTACATACAGTCGGTTAGGTCAGTTTAACCTGTATTACATACAGTCTATTAGGTCAGTTTAACCTGTATTACATACAGTCTGTTAGGTCAGTTTAACCTGTATTACATACAGTCTGTTAGGTCAGTTTAACCTGTATTACATACAGTCTGTTAGGTCAGTTTAACCTGTATTACATACAGTCTGTTAGGTCAGTTTAACCTGTATTATATACAGTCTTTAGGTCAGTTTAACCTGTATTATATACAGTCTTTAGGTCAGTTTAACCTGTATTATATACAGTCTGTTAGGTCAGTTTAACCTCTATTATATA
>OLKM01002334.1:20903-40903 GCA_900291075.1 Melanogrammus aeglefinus | reverse complement strand
TGCATTTCAATTTTCTGTTTTTCATGTGAAGAACGTTTTGTTGAAGGGGACCCCAGTCGGGGAAGCCCAGCTCTGGTTTCTTTTAAACTAGTTTTAACTTCTAACTACTTTTAACACTTTGAACTAGTAAGCTCCCTGACCTGCCCCGTACAGGCTCAGATCTGGTCAGGCTCTCTGTGGTGTCCGGTACAGGCTCAGCCCTGCTCTCTGTGGTGTCCGGTACAGGGTCAGCCCTGCTCTCTGTGGTGTCCGGTACAGGGTCAGCTCTGGTCAGGCTCTCTGTGGTGTCCGGTACAGGGTCAGCCCTGCTCTCTATGGTGTCCAGTACAGGGTCAGCCCTGCTCTCTGTGGTGTCCGGTACAGGGTCTGCCCTGCTGTCTGTGGTGTCCGGTACAGGGTCAGCCCTGATCTCTGTGGTGTCCGGTACAGGGTCTGCCCTGGTCAGGCTCTCTGTGGTGTCCGGTACAGGGTCAGCCCTGCTCTCTGTGGTGTCCGGTACAGGGTCAGCCCTGGTCAGGCTCTCTGTGGTGTCCGGTACAGGGTCTGCCCTGCTGTCTGTGGTGTCCGGTACAGGGTCAGCCCTGCTCTCTGTGGTGTCCGGTACAGGGTCAGCCCTGCTCTCTGTGACGTCCGGTACAGGGTCTGCCCTGCTGTCTGTGGTGTCCGGTACAGGGTCTGCCCTGCTCTCTGTGGTGTCCGGTACAGGGTCTGCCCTGGTCAGGCTCTCTGTGGTGTCCGGTACAGGGTCAGCCCTGCTCTCTGTGGTGTCCGGTACAGGCTCAGCCCTGGTCAGGCTCTCTGTGGGTGTCCGGTACAGGGTCAGCCCTGGCTGTCTGTGGTGTCCGGTTACAGGGTCAGCCCTGATCTCTGTGGTGTCCGGTACAGGGTCTGCCCTGGTCAGGCTCTCTGTGGTGTCCGGTACAGGGTCAGCCCTGCCTCTCTGTGGTGTCCGGTACAGGCTCAGCTCTGGTCAGGCTCTCTGTGGTGTCCGGTACAGGGTCTGCCCCTGCTGTCTGTGGTGTCCGGTACAGGGTCAGCCCTGCTCTCTGTGGTGTCCGGTACAGGGTCAGCCCTGCTCTCTGTGACGTCCGGTACAGGGTCTGCCCTGCTGTCTGTGGTGTCCGGTACAGGGTCTGCCCTGCTCTCTGTGGTGTCCGGTACAGGGTCTGCCCTGGTCAGGCTCTCTGTGGTGTCCGGTACAGGGTCAGCCCTGCTCTCTGTGGTGTCCGGTACAGGCTCAGCCCTGGTCAGGCTCTCTGTGGTGTCCGGTACAGGGTCAGCCCTGCTGTCTGTGGTGTCCGGTACAGGGTCAGCCCTGATCTCTGTGGTGTCCGGTACAGGGTCAGCCCTGCTCTCTGTGGTGTCCGGTACAGGGTCTGCCCTGCTGTCTGTGGTGTCCGGTACAGGGTCAGCCCTGATCTCTGTGGTGTCCGGTACAGGGTCTGCCCTGGTCAGGCTCTCTGTGGTGTCCGGTACAGGGTCAGCCCTGCTCTCTGTGGTGTCCGGTACAGGGTCAGCCCTGATCTCTGTGGTGTCCGGTACAGGGTCAGCCCTGGTCAGGCTCTCTGTGGTGCCTCGGTGAGAGATGGAAAAACTGGGCACAAACAAAGGTTCAACTGCCTTAGAATGGTTTTTGAGTCAACTGACATATGGGGTATACACCTTTGCAAAATTTCCCAGAATCTGTGGACATAAATACACAGTGTTGTTGGCTGAATGTGAGCACAGAGCGGCAGAGGGAACCTGCTGAAGATAGGAAGGTTTGAGGCTGACCTCTGGTGGACCAAAGGAGCAACTGCAACAAGCTGATAAACACTTTGTATTTTCTAACTGTTCAAATTATGTCTCTTATACGATACGATAATTCTTTATTGTCCAAAGCAAGTCTGAAATTTGTCTTGCATCCCAAGGAGCTCATCACAAACAAGACATAAAGACAGGACCCACAATTAAAATAAAAATACATAGATTCTTCATGATTGCAGCAACAGACGACCACAACATCTTATCATCTGTAAAACACGTGTTGGTTTTTAATTAAAACAACTTGGCTTAGATACCTATGTAAGTTATATGCATTGCCTTGAGAAAAAATCATACAATGTTTTTCTGAACTAACAAGTTAGTTTTCATGGCAAATATAAATTCTGCTCTGTTCCTCTGAATGAACGAGATACTTCAAAATCCTCATAGAAGCTGTCATCACATTCAGCACTATTTCATAGAAGCAAACAAGTCCCGCCTGTTGAGTTTCATCCGGTCTTATTTTGGTTTATGTTTAAGTCATTGGGAGATACTCTTGTCCTTAAGTAATACTGATTGCATTGTTATTAGATTTCGACTTTGCGCAGGCACAAACTAGGCAGGTTGTTCAGATTGGAATCCTGTTCTGATCTGCTTGACATTGCAGCGTTTGTCCAGGATCAGTTGAATCGATAGTGCATGCCTCATCGATATAAATGATGCTTCAGGCTGGCTGCTGCAACTGCTGAAAATACTGGACCCCCACGGAGTACATTGAGGGCCCGGACCGCCTTTGTCGACATTTTTATCAGAATCTAGGCCCGAAATATTTATAGCATGTAGATTCATATGATGAACTTCAACTATATGGGCTCTGCATCAAGGGCAATAGAGGAGGCCGTCATTATGGCCCGGTCCTTACTACAGCGATCGGTTTTCAATTGCTGCCCGTGGTCCTTTGCTGCATGTCTTCCCCCACGCTCCCATATCTTACCGTCTTACTACAATAAAAAGGATAAAACATTCATAAAAAAAATGAAATTATAAAGGGTGCAATCGAACGGTTTTCACTGAATGGTGATATGGACACGCATACTCTACAAGAAGTGATCCAAAGGTCCTAGCTGTACATTGTATTTATGAGGTGTTATCAGGGAATGTTACTGCTTGTAATGGGCTTGAGGTTGGACCCAAGAACAGCACAGACCGAGACCAGCGTTGGAACAGTTCAACAGTTTTATTGTCCAAACAGGGAATCCAAGCTTCAATGGAGACAGACAAGGGACAGGCAGGCAGAGGGGTCAGGTACAGAAGGCTGGTCAGGTTACCAGGGCGGGAACGACGTGGACGGGTCAGGAACGAAGCCAAGGAAACAACCTGGGAAATAGTACTAGAGAGCTTTGCATACTGCTAAGACAATCTGGCAGAGACGGAGTGGAAGGAGTGAGTTTAAATCAGCTGAGGGAACACCGGTGAAGGTGGTTGCACTCATGAGGTGGGAGCGGCAGGCAGGTGATGAGGAAAAGTACTGGCAGGGCTGGCAGTGGGACGGGAAGCCAGGAACGGATTATGACAGTGCTCCCCCAATTCGATCAGACCTAGGGGCTGACCACTCTTTGAAAATATCATACTGTATGGCTGAAGCAATCATAACCAAAGGAAAGACCACCAGTGGGGATTTTTAAGAGGGCAACATGCACAGTTCTGGATGAACTTATTTCAAGATTTAAAAGATACTGACAAGTTATCTTGTGACTTCTTCGACAAGGGTCCGATACAGTTCACATCTTTAAATAAAATAGGTTAAATATGCTTTAAAAATGTATAGCTCAATGTTGTGATGTTATTGATGATGACTGTGCCCGTAGTGCATCGCGTCCACGGGACTCCCAGTTTCAAACTAACCAGGACAGTCCAAGAACAAGCGGGACGTCATTCCCTACCCATACCTCATTTTTTGCACAGGTTTTTGTAACGAGTGCTAGAAATGGAGAAAATGAAGTAATATCTCACTATATTAACTATCAAGACCCCTGAAACCGAGGAGGAGCGTCTCTGAATGTATATTAACTATCAAGACCCCTGAAACAGAATCAAGACCCCTGAAAACGAGGAGCGTCTCTGAATGTATATTTAGTCTAAAGCTCTCCCAAAAACATCCAAACAGACCACATTCAACCAGAATAACTTAGAAAGCAGTGATTGAATTGAACTTTAACATAAGCCTTAGAAGATCAACACACAGGTTTAAAAAAGACCAATCATGTTGAACTGATGGTCAGCTTCCGAAACCAGGGATCGAACCAGGGACATTTAGATCTGCAGTCTAACACTCTCCCAACTGAGCTATTTCTGCACAAAATTAACCACATAGACCACACTCAGGAAGAATAACTTAGAAAGCAGTGATTGAATTGATCTTTAACATAAGCCTTAGAAGATCAGCACACAGGTTTAAAAACGACCAATCATGTTGAACTGATGGTCAGCTTCCGAAACCAGGGATCGAACCAGCTCTCCCAACTGAGCTATTTCTGCACAAAACTTGCCAGACAGACCACATTCATGAAGAATAACTTAGAAAGCAGTGCGTATGTTGAACTTTCACACGAGCCATAGAAGATCAGCTTATTTTGGTTTATGTTTAAGTCATTGGGAGATACCCTTTATATCACTAGCACGGCTCGGCTCGATACGGCTCGGCACGGCTCGGCTCGGCTCGGTTTGGTTGTGTTTCCATTACAACTGGTGCCTCCTCGACGTGGGCGGGGTCGCCATAACACGGCTGCACGAAACCGCTGTGACGTCATTTACACGGCGCCGAGCAACGTACAAATCCGGAAGACCAGAACAACAACAACAGAGGAGGACAGCATGGACGACATGGAGGCGATCGTCTTGCTGCTCACCCTGTGGCTTTTTGTCGCACAGAAGGCAAAAGAAGAGAGAGCCAGAGAAGACTCCGGGCCGCGAGACAAAACACAATTGAAAAGTCGCGCGGTTATGACGCTTCCAGTGACGACACACTCATTGGCCAATCAGTGGAAGGCAAGTCGGCCTGACGTCACGTTTTAGTAACGCTTCGGCTCGCTTGGAACCAGGGCTGAGGTGATACCAAAAATGTACCCGGTTGCAGGTACTGCGTGCTAGTGGAAACACGCAAATAGCGCGCCGAGCCGAGCCGTACCGAGCCGAGCCGTGCTAGTGGAAATGTGCCATAAAGCTCTCCCAATTGCCCACATAGACTACATTCAAGAAGAATTACTTAGAAAGCAGTGCATGAATTGAACTTTAACATAAGCCTTAGAAGATCAATGAACAGGATTCAAAAATACCAAACTGGTTAGCCTGATGGTCAGCTGCCCGAACCAGGGATCAAACCACAACATTTAGATATTGAGTCTAAAGCTCTCCCAACTGAGCTATTTCGGCACAAAAATATCCAAACAGACCATATTCAACAAGAATAACTTAAAAAGCAGTGCATGAATTGAACTTTCACACGAGCCATAGAAGATCAACATACAGGATTAAAAAAGACCAAGTTAGCCTGATGGTCACCTGCCGAAATCAGGGATCGATAACTAATGACTTAAAAAGCGGCAAGTAAATTGACCTTCAACACGAGCTACTTCGGCACACAAACATCCAAACAAAACACATTCAACATGAATAACTTTAAAATAAGTCAGTGAATTGAACTTTAACATAAGCCTTAGAAGATCAACACACAGGTAGGTTTAAAAACGACCAAAGCTGGTCAGCTTCCGAAACCAGGGATCGAACCACGGACATTTAGATCTTGAGTCTAACGCTCTCCCAACTGAGCTATTTCTTCACAAAATTGTCCACATAGACCACATTCACGAAGAATTACTTAAAAAGCAATGAGTATGTTGAACTTTAACATAAGCCTTTGAAGATCAACACACAGGTTTAAAAACGACGACTAATGTTGAACAGATGGTCAGCTGCCGAAACCAGGGATCGAACCAGGGACATTTAGATCTTCAGTCTAACGCTCTCCCAACTGAGCTATTTCGGCACAAAAATGTCCACATAGACCACATTCAGGAAGAATTACTTAGACAGCAATGAGTATGTTCAACTTTAACATAAGCCTTTGAAGATCAACACACAGGTTTAAAAACCACGAATAATGTTGAACTGATGGTCAGCTGCCTAAACCAGGGATCGAACCAGGGACATTTAGATCTTCAGTCTAACGCTCTCCCAACTGCGCTATTTCGTCACAAAATTAGCCACTAAGACCACATTCAACAAAAATAACTTAGAAAGCAGTGATTGAATTGAACTTTAACATAAGCCTTAGAAGATCAATGAACAGGATTAAAAAATACCAAACTGGTTAGCCTGATGATCAGCTGCCCGAAACAGGGATCAAACCACAACATTTAGATATTGAGTCTAAAGCTCTCCCAACTGAGCTATTTCGGCACAAAAATATCCAAACAGACCACATTCAACAAGAATAACTTAAAAAGCAGTGCATGAATTGAACTTTCACACGAGCCATAGAAGATCAATGAACAGGTTTAAAAAAGACCAAGTTAGTCCGATGGTCAGCTGCCGAAATCAGGGATCGATAACTAATGACTTAAAAAGCAGCAAGTAATTTGGCCTTCAACACGAGCTACTTCGGCACACAAATATCCAAATAAACCAGATTCAACATGAATAACTTTAAAATATGTCAGTGAATTGAACTTTAACATAAGCCTTGGAAGATCAACACACAGGTAGTTTTAAAAACGACCAATGATCGTCAGCTGCCGAAACTAGGGATCGAACGAGGGACATTTAGATCTTCAGTCTAACGCTCTCCCAACTGAGCTATTTCAGCACATAATAATCCACATAGACCACATTCAAGAAGAATAACTTAGAAAGCATTGCATGAATTGAACTTTCACACGAGCCATAGAAGATCAACATACAGGATTAAAAAAGACCAAGTTAGCCTGATGGTCACCTGCCGAAATCAGGGATTGATAACAAATGACTTAAAAAGCGGCAAGTAAATTTTGACCTCCATCTTGAGCTACTTCGGCACACAAACATCCAAACAAACCACATTCAACATGAATAACTTTAAAATAAGTCAGTGAATTGAACTTCAACATTAGCCTTAGAAGATCAACACACAGGTTTAGAAAGGACCAATGATGGTCAGCTGCCGAAACCAGGGATCGAACCAGGGACATTTAGATCTTCAGTCTAACGCTCTCCCAATTGAGCTATTTCTGCACAAAATTACCCATACAGCCCGCATTCAACAAGAATAACTTAAAAAGCAGTGCATGAATTGAACTTTAACATAAGCCGTAGAAGATCAACACACAGGTTAAAAAATGACCAATCATGTTGAACTGATGGTCAGCTGCCGAAACCAGGGATCAAACCAGGGACATTTAGATCTTCAGTCTAACGCTCTCCCAATTGAGCTATTTCTGCACAAAATTACCCATACAGCCCGCATTCAACAAGAATAACTTAAAAAGCAGTGCATGAATTGAACTTTAACATAAGCCGTAGAAGATCAACACACAGGTTAAAAAATGACCAATCATGTTGAACTGATGGTCAGCTGCCGAAACCAGGGATCAAACCAGGGACATTTAGATCTTCAGTCTAACGCTCTCCCAACTGAGCTATTTCGGCACATAGTAATCCATATAGACCACATTCAAGAAGAATAACTTAGAAAGCAGTGCATGAATTGAACTTTCACACGAGCCACAGAAGATCAACATACAGGATTAAAAAAGACCAAGTTAGCCTGATGGTCACCTGGCCGAAAATCAGAGGGATCGATAACTAATGACTTAAAAAGCGGCAAGTAAAATTTTGACCTTCAACTTGAGCTACTTTCGGCACAACAAACATCCAAACAAACCACATTCAAACATGAATAACTTTAAAATAAGTCAGTGAAATTGAACATAAGCCTTAGAAGATCAACACACAGGTTTAGAAAAGGACCAATGATGCGTCAGCTGCCGAAACGAGGGATCGAACAAGGGACATTAAGATCTTTCAGTCCTAACACTGTCCCAACACTGAGCTATTTCGGCACAAAAATTACCCAAAACAGCCCAGCATTCAACAAGAATAACTTAAAAAGCAGTGCATGAATTGAACTTTAACATAAAGCCGAAGAAGATCAACACACAGGTGTAAAAATGGACCAATCATGTTGAACTGATGGTCAGCTGCCGAACCCAGGGATCGAAACCAGGGACATTTAGATCTTCAAGTCTAACGCTCTCCCAACCTGAGCTATTTCGGCACAAAATTATCTATACAGCCTGCATTCAACAAGAATAACTTAAAAGCAGTGCATTGAATTGAAACTTTAACATAAGCCTTAGAAGATCAATGAACAGGATTAAAAAATACCAAACTGGTTAGCCTGAGGTCAGCTGCCCGAACCAGGGATCAAACCCATAACATTTAGATATTGAGTCTTAAAGCTCTTCCCAACTGAGCTATTTCGGCACAAAAATATCCAAACAGACCACATTCAACAAGAATAACTTAAATAGGCAGTGCATGAAATGAACTTTCACACGAGCCATAGAAGATCCAACACACAGGTGATTTCAAGCAACAACGATCATGTTGGACTGATGGTTCAGCTGCGAAAATCAGGGATCGATACCTAATCATTTAAATCTGCGGCAATTAACGCTGACCTCAACACGAGCTATTTTCCGGCACACATACATCCATACAACATACCCACATTTCAACAAAAACATGAATAACTTAGAAAGAAGTCATGAAATTGAACTTTAACACAAGCTTAGAAGGAATCAACATACATAGGTTTAAAAAAGACCAAGTTAGCCTGATGGTCAGCCTGCCGAAATCAGGGATCGATACCAATGACTTATAGAGCGGAGTCTAACGCTCTCCTCAACTGAGCTTCTTCTGCACAAAATCATCCACATAGACCACATTCACAAAAGAAAAACTTAAAACAATAAGTCATGTTGAACTTTAACATAAGCCTTAGAAGATCAACACCACAGGTTTTAAAACGAACGAACCAATGTTGAAACAGATGGTCAGCTGCGAAACCAGGGATCGAACCAGGGACATTTAGATCTTCAGTTCTTACGCTCTCCCAACTGAGCTATTTCGGCACATAATAATCCATCACAGACGCAATTCAAACAAGATAACTTAGAAAAGCAGTGCATGAATTGAACTTTCACATAGGAGCCGTAGAAGATCAACATACACGGATAAAAAAGACCAAATATCGTTGCCTGATGGTCAGCTGCCGAAACCCAGGGATCGAACCAGGGACATTTAGATCTTCAGTCTAACGCTCTCCCAACTGAGCCTATGTTCCACCAAAGATTACCCATACAGCCCCATTCACAAGAATAACTTAAAAGCAGTGCATGGAATAGAACCTTAACATAAGCCGTAGAAAGATCAACACACAGTCGATCTTCAACAATCAACAATTCAGTTGAACTGATTGGTCAGCTGCCCGAAACCAGGGATCGAACCAGGGACATTCAGATCTTCAGTCTAACGCTCTTCCCAATTGAGCTATTTTTCTGCACAAAATTACCCATCACAGACCGACATCACAAGAATAACTTAGAAAAAGCAGTGCATGATTGAGCTTTCAACACGAAGCCGTAGAAGATCAACACACAGGTTATAAACATGACCAATCATGTGAAGATGGTCAGCTGCGAAAACCAGGTATCGAACCAGGGACATTTTAGAACTTCAGTCTAACGCTCTCCCAACTGAAGCTATTCGGCAACAAAGACTCCATATAGACCACATTCAAAGAAGATAACTTAGAAAGTCAGTGCATGAATTGGAACTTGTCACACGAGCCATAGAAGATCAACATTACAGGATAAAAAAAGACCAAGTTAGCCTGATGTCACTGCCGAAATCAAGGGATCGATAAACTAATGACTTAAAAAGGCGGCAAGTAAATTGAACTTTCAAACACGAGCTCTTCGGCACACAAACATCCACACACACCACATTCACATGAATAACTTAGAAAAGAAGTCATTGAATTTGACTTGAACATAAAGCTTAGAAGATCACATGAACAGGATTAGAAAGTACCAATGATGGTCAGCTGCTGAATGATCCAGGTGATCGAAAGAGGACATCGATCTTCGTCTAACATGTCATGGATATTGAGTCACACAAGCTCTCCCAACACAGCCCGCATTCAACAAGAATAACTTAAAAATCAGTGCATGAATTGAAATTTAACATAAGCGAGAAAGTCAACACACAGTAGTTATAAAATCGACCAATGATGGATGCATGTCTGCTGCCGAAACCAGGGATCGATAACTAAAGTGACATTTAGAGCTGCAGTACTAACATTGATCGCAACTTGAGCACTTCGGCACAAAAACATCTAACAGCACACAATTCAACAGATAACTTAAAAAGCAGTGCAGTGAATTGAACTTTCACATAAGATTAAGAAGATCAATACACAGGATTTAAAATTACCAAACTGGTAGCATGATGGTCAGCTGCCCGAAACCAGGATCGAACATAACATTTAGATCTTGAGTCTAACGCAGCTTCTCTCCAACTGAGCTATTTCGGCAGCAAATTATCAAACAGACCACATTCAATCATGAATACTTAAAAAGCAGTGCATGAATTGAAGTCTTTCACACGAGCCGTAGAAGATCAACACACAGGTTAAAAAGATGACTAGTCAGCGCTGAACTGATAGTCACCTGCCGAAATCAGGATCGATAACCAAGGACATATAGAGCGGCCAGTCAAACGGACCTCAAACCGAGCTACTTCGGCACACATAATATCCACAACAAACACATCACACAGGATAACTAGATAACAGAGTGAGTGAATGAACTTTTAACATAAGCCTTAGAAGATCAACACAGCAGGTTTAAAAACGACGCATAAGTTGACTGATTGCTGTCCGAAACAGGGATCGAACCAAGGACATTTAGATTCTTCAGTCTAACGCTCCCCAACTGAGCTAGTTTCTGGCACAAAATTGTCTAACACAGCCACATTCAAAAAGAATAAGCTTAAAAAAGCAGTGATTAATTGAACTTTTAACATAAAGCCTTAGGAAGATCAACACACAGGATTAAAACATACCTAATGTTGAACATGATGGTCAGCTGTCCGAGAACCAGGATCGAAACCATAACAATTTAGATCATTGAGTCTAAAGCTCTCCAACTGAGCTATTTCGGCACATAACATATCCAAAACCAATAGACCACATTCAACAATGAATAATTAGAAAGCAGTGCCATGAATTGAACTGCACACGAGCCATTAGAAGATCAACAACACACAGGATTAAAAAGAACCAAGTTAGCCTGATGGTCACCTGCCGAAATCAGGATCGATAACTAATGAACTAAAAAGCGGCAAGTATTTTGACCTTCAACGTGAGGCTACTTCGGCACGACAACACTCCAAACAAACCACATTCAACATGAATAACTTTAAAATAAGTCAGTGAATTGATCTTCACATAAGCCTTAGAAGATCAACACACAGGTAGTTTAGAAAGGTACAACGATGGTCAGCTGCCGAAAACCATGGAGATCAGAACCATGGACATTTAGATCTTCAGTCTAACGCTCTCCCAACTGAGCTATTCGGCACATAAATATCCAAATAGACCGCATTCAAGAAGAAGAACTTAAAAAGCAGTTCCATGAATTGAACTTCACACATAAGCCGTAGAAGATCAACAACAGTGTTATAAAAACGAACAAGTTAGAACTGATAGTCAGCTTGCCGAAATCGATCGATCGATAAACATTTATGATCTTTCAGTCTGACGCTTCTCCCAACTTGAGCTGATTTCGCAACAACATTATTATACAGCCTGCGATTCAACAAGATAATAACTTAAAAAGCAGGCCATGAATTGAAATTTAACATAAGCCATAGAAGATCAGATGAGCGGGATTAAAAAAATACCAAACTGGTTAGCCTGACATGGTCAGCTGCCCGAACAGGGATCAAACCATAACATTTAGATATTGAGTCTAAAGCATCTCCCAATCTGAGCTATTTCGGCACAAAAATAACCAATAGACCACATTTCACGAAGAATTACTTAGATAGCATGAGTATGTTGAACTTAAACATAAGCCTTTTTGGAAAAGGGGATTTTTTTCAAACACACAGGTTTAAAAACGACAACTGTTGAACTGATGGTCAGCTGCCGGAAAACAGTGAACGAACCAGGACAATTTAATCTTCAGTCTAACGCTCGGTCCCAACAGGGAGCTTTTTTCGGCACAAATTACCCATACAGGCCCGCATTCAACAAGAATAACTTAAAAAAGCAAGTAGTATGAATTGACTTTAACATAAGCCGTAGAAGATCAACACACAGTTTAAAAATGGACCAATCATGTTGAACTGATGGTCAGCTGCCGAAACCAGGGATCAAACCAGGGACATTAGATCTTCAGTCTACGCTCTCCCAATTGAGCTATTTCTGCACAAAAACCCATACAGCGCCGCATTCAACAGAATAACTTAAAAAGCAGCATGAATGTGAAAACTTTTAACATAAGCGTAGAAGATTCCCACACAGGTTAAAATGACAGATCATGTGAATGATGGTTCAGCTTGCGAAAACAGGATCAAACCAGGACATGTTAGATCTTCAGTCTAACGCTCTCCCAACTGAGCTATTTCGGCACATAGTAATCCATATGACCACATTCCAAGAAGAATAACTTAGAAAGCAGTTGCGATGAATTGAACTTTCACACTGAGCCACAGAAGATCAACATACAGGATTAAAAAAGACCAAGTTAGCCTGATGGTCACCTGCCGAAATCAGGGATCGATAACTAATGACTTAAAAAGCGGCAAGGTAAATTTTGACCTTCAACTTGAGCTACTTGCGCACACAAACATCAACCAAACCACAATCTCAACATGAATAACTTTAAAATAAGTCAGTGAATTGAACATAAGCCTTAGAAGATCAACACACAGGTTTAGAAAGGACCAATGATGGTCAGCTGCCGAAACGAGGGATCGAAGCCAGGGGACATTAAGATTTCAGTCAACACGTCCCAACTGAGCTATTTCGGCAGCAAAATTTACTCCCAACAGCCCGCATTCAACAGATAATCTTAAAAAGCACTAGGCAGTGCTGAATTGAAACTTTAACATAGCCGAGAAGATCACACACAGGTTTAAAAAAAAGACCATCATGTTGAACTGAATGGGTCAGCTGCCGAAACCAGGGATCGAACCAGGGGACATTTAGATCTTCAGTCTAACGCTCTCCCACTAGCTATTTCGGCACAAAATTATCTATACAGCCTGCATCAACAAGAATAACGTTAAAAAAAGCAGTGCATGAATTGAACTTTTAACATAAGCCTTAGAAGATCAATGAAACAGGATTAAAAATACCAAACTGGTTAGCCTGATGCGTCAGCTCCCAACAGGGCATCAAACCATAAACATTTAGATATTGAGTCTAAAGCTCTTCCAAATGGAGCTTATTTCGGCACAAAAAATATCCAAACAGACCCACATTCAACTGAATAACTTCAAAAAGCAGTGCTATTGATATTGAACTTTCACACGACCATAGAAAATCAAAACACACAGGGATTAAAAAGACCAAGTTAGCGCCTGCATGGTCACCTGCCGAAATCAGGATCGATAACTAATGACTTTAAAAAGCGGCAAGTAATTGACCTTCAACACGAAGCTACTTCGCACACAAACATCCAAACAAAAACACATATCAACATGAATAACTTTAAAATAAGTCAGTGAATTGTACTTTAACATAAGCCTTAGAAGTCAACACACAGGTAGGTTAAAACGACCAAAGTTTGGTCAGCTTCCGAAACCAGGTGATCGAACCACGGATATTTAGATTCTGTGAGTCTAACGCTCTCCAATGAGCTGTTTCTTCACAGAATTGCCACATAGACCACCATTCACAAGAATTACTTAAAAAAGCAATTGAGTATGTTGAACTTTACATAAGCCTTTGAGATCAACACACAGGTTTTAAACCGCACGACTAATGTTGAACAGATGGTCAGCTGCCGGAAACCAGGGATCGAACCAGGGACATTTAGAGTTCTTCAGTCTTCACGTCTCCCAACTGAGCTAATTTCGGCACATAATATCCACTATAACGCACATTCACAGAAATAACTTAGAAGCAGTGCATGAATTGAACTTTCACACGAGCCATAGAGAAGAGGTTCAACATACAGGATTAAAAAAGACCAGTTAGCCTGATGTCAGTGCCGAAACCAGGATCGAACCAGGGATTTAGATCTTCAGTCTTAACGCTCTCCCAATTGAGCATATTTCTGCACAAAATTACCCATACAGCCCGCCATTCACAAGAATAATTTAAAAAAGCAGTGCAATGAATTGAAACTTTACATAAAGCCGGTAGAATGAATCAACACACAGGTTAAAATGACCAATCATGTTGAACTGATGCGTCAGCTTGCCGAAACCAGGGATCAACCAGGGACACTTTAGGATCTTCGTCTAACGCTCTCCAATTGAGCTATTTTGCAACAAAATTACCATACAGCCGCGCATTCAACAAGAATATTAAAAGCGGGCATGAATTGAACTTTAACATAAGCCGTAGAAGATCAACACACAGTGGTTAAAAAATGACCAATCATGTTGAACTGGATGGTTCAGCTGCCGAAACCAGGGGGTGGAGAGGGGTGGGGGGGGGGTAGGGGGAGGGGGGGGACGGGGGTGAGGGGGGGTGGGGAGAGGGGGAGGCGCGGGGGGGGGAGGGGAGGGAGGGAGGAGGGGGCGCGGGGGGAGGTGGGGAGGGAGGAGGGAGGAGGGAAGGATCAACCAGGGACATTTAGATCTTCAGTCTAGACGCTTCTCCCAATGAGCTATTTCGGCACATAGTAATCCATATAGACCAACATTCAAGCAAGAATAAACTTAGAAAGCAGTGCATGAATTGAACTTTCACACGAGCCACCAGAAGATCAACATTACGAGGATTAAAAAAACCAGTTAGCCTGATGGTCACCCTGCGAAATCAGGGATCGATAACTAATGACTTAAAAAGCGGCAAGTAAAATTTTGACCTTCAACTTGAGCTTACTTCGGCACACAACATCCAAACAAAAAAGCCACATTCAACATGCAATAACTTTTAAAATAAGTCAGTGAATCTGAACATAAGCCTTAGAAGATCAACACAACAGGTTTAGGAAGGACAAATGATGTCAGCTAGCCGAAACGAGGGATCGAACCAAGGGACATTAAGATCTTCAGTCTAACACTGTCCCAACTGACTATTCGGCACAAAATTACCCAAACAGACCCGCATTCAACAAGAATAACTTAAAAGAGTGCTTGAAATTGAACTTTTATACATTAAGCCGAAGAAGGTATCAAACACAGCAGTTAAAAAAATGACAATCATGTTGAACTGATTGGTCAGCTGCGAAACCAGGGATCGAACCAGGGACATTTAGATCTTCAGTCTAACGCTCTCCAACTGAGCTATTTCGGCACAAAATTATCTATACACCTGCATTCAACAAGAATAACTTAAAAAAGCAGTGCATGAATTGAACTTTAACATAAGCCTTAGAAGATCAATGCAAGCATTTAAAAAATACCAAACTGGTGAGCCTGATGGTCAGCTTGCCCGGAACCAGGATCAAAACCATAAACATTTTCAGATTTTGAGTCTAAAAGCTCTTCCAACTGAAGCTATTTTCGGCACCAAAACAAAAATTATTTTTTCCAAAAAAAACAGACCACATTCAACATGAATAACTTAAAAAGCAGTGCATTGAATTGAACTTTCACACGAGCCATAGAAATCAACACAAACAGGATAAAAAAGGACCAAGGTTAGCCTGATGGTCACCTGCGAAAATCAGGGATCGATAAACGAATTGACTTAAAAAAGCGCAATAATTGACCTTAACACGAGCTACTTCGGCACACAAACATCCAAACAACACATTCAACATTGAATAACTTTTAAAATAAGTCGAGTGAATTGAACTTTAACATAAGCCTTGAAATCAACACACAGGCTAGGTTTTAAAAACGACCAAAGTGGGGTCAGCTTCCGAAACAGGGATCGAACCACGGATAGTTTAGATCTGAGTCTAACGCTTTCCCAAACTGAGCGGTTTCTTCACAAAATGTCCACATAGACACATTTCACAAAGAATTACTTAAAAAGCACCATGAGTATGTGAACTTTAACATTAAGCCCTTTGAGATCAACACACAGGTTAAAAACGACGACTAATGTTGAACAGATGGTCAGCTGCCGAAACCAGGCATCGACAGGACATTTAGATTCTTCAGTCTTACGCTATCCCAACTGAGCTATTTCGGCACAGTAATAATCCCACATAGGACAACATTCCAACAAGAATAAACTTAGAAAAAGGCAGGTTGGGGGGCATGAATTTTGACTTTCACCAGCCATTAAGAAGATCAACATACAGGATTAAAAAGACCAAGGTTAGCCTGATTGGTTACCTTGCCGAAATTCAGGGGAATCGATATAACCAATGACTTAAAAAGCGCAAGTAAAATTTTGACCTTCAACTTGAGCTACTTCGCCACCACAAACATCCAAACATAACCATTCACATGAATAACTTTAAAATAAGTCAGTGAATTGAACTTCAACATAAGCCTAGAGATGCAACACACAGGTTTAGAAAGGAACCACGATGGTCAGCTGCGAAACCATGGATCGAACCAGGACATTTGGATCTTCAGTCTAACGCTCTCCAACTGAGCTGATTCCGGCACAAAAACTACCCAAAACAGCCCGCATTTCAACTAAGAATACTTAAAATGCAGTGCATGAATTGAAAGATTTAACATAAAGCGTAGAGATCAAACACACAGGTTAAAAACAAACTAATTCATGTTTGAACTGATAGTCAGCTGCCGAAACCAGTGATCGAACCAGGGACAATTTAGATCTGTCAGTCTGACGCTCTCCCAACTGAGCTATTTCGCACAACATTATCTATACAGCCTTGCATTCAACAAGAATAACTTAAAACAGCTGCATTGAATTAACTTTAACATAAGCCATTAGAAGATCAATGAGCGGGGATTAAAAATACCCAAACCTGGTAGCCTTGATGGTCAGCTCCCGAACCAGGGATCACAACCATAACATTTAAGATTATTTGATTCTAAGGCTCTCCCAACTGAGCTAATTCTCGCAAAAAAACTACCACATAAGACCCACATTCCCGAAGAATTACTTAGATAGCAATGAGTTATGTTGAACTTAACATAAGCCTTTGAAGATCAACACACAGGTTAAAACGAAACACGAACAATGTTGAACTGATGGTCAGCTGCAACAGTGAACTAACCAGGGACCATTGAATCTTCAGTCTAACGCTCTCCCAACAGAGCGTATTCGCACAAAATTAACCCATACAGCCCGCATTCACAAGAATACTTAAAAAGCAGTGCATGAATTGAACTTTAACATAAGCCGTAGAAGATCCAACACACAGCTTTAAAAAAATGACCAATCATGTTTAGTGATTGGTCAGCTGCGGAAACCAGGATCGAACCTAGGGACATTTAGATCTGCAGTCTACGCTCTCCCAACTTGAGCTATTTCGGCCACAAAAAAACAAACCACAGATAGACCACCACAAAGATTACTTAAGATAGCAATGAGCATTTGAACTTGACCATAAGGCCTTTGAAGAGCAACACACAGCGTTTAAAAACGACGAATAATGTTGAACTGATGGTCAGCTTGCCGAAACCAGGGAATCGAACCAGGGACATTTTAGATCTTCAGTCTAACGCGTCCCAATGAAGCTATTCGGGCACAAAAATGACCACATAGACCACATTCACGAAGAAATACTTAGACAGCAATGAGTTATGTTGAACTTTACATAAGCCCTTTGAAGATCAAACACACAGGTTTAAAAACGAACGGAATTATGTTGTGAACTTGATGTCACGCTAGCCCCGAAACCAGGAGCGAAGCCAGGGACATTAGATCTTTCAGTCTAACGCTCTCCCAAACTGAGCTATTTGTTCACACAAATATCCGACCATTGACCCACATTCAACAAAAAAATAACTTAGAAAGCAGTGATTGAATTGAACTTTAACATAAACCTTGGAGATCATATGAACAGGATTAAAAAATACAAACTGTCTAGCCTAATGATCAGCTGCCCGAAACAGGATCAAAAACCATAACATTTAGATATTGTAGTTAAAAGCTCTCCCAACTGAGCTATTTCGGCACAAAAAATTATGCCAAACAGACCACATTCAACAAGAATAACTAAAAGCAGTGCATGAATTGAACTTTCACGACGGGAGCCATAGAAGATCAATGAACAGTTTAAAAAAGGACCAAGTTAGGTCCGATGCGTCAGCTGCCGAAATCAGGGATCAATAAACATAATGACTTAAAAAGCGGCCAGGATAATTGCCTTCAACACGAGCTACTTCGGCACACAAATATCCAAATAAACACATTCAACATGGAATAACTTGTAAAATAGTCAGTGAATTGAACTTTAAATAAGCCTTGGGAAGCATCCAACACACAAGGTAGTTTTTTAAAAACCAACCAATGAGTCTACGGCTTCTCCAACTGAGCAATTTCGCACATCAATAATCCATCATAACCACATTCAAGAAGAAGTAACTAGAAAGCAGTGGCGAATTGAACTTTTCACACGGACCACCTGAAGATCAACATACAGGATTAAAAAGACCAAGTAGCCTGATGCGTCACTGCCGAAATCGGGATTGATAACTAATGACTTAAAAGCGGCAAGTAAATTTTGACCTTTCAACTTGAGCTTACCTTCGCACACAAACAGGTCCAAACAAAAACACATGTCAACAGTGAATCAACTTTAAAATTAAGTCAGTGAATTGAACTTCAGACATAAGCCTTGTAGAAGATCAAACACACAGCTTTAGAAAGGACACCATGATGGTCAGCTTGCGAAACAGGGATCGAACCAGGGACATTTAGATCTTCAGTCTAACGCTCTCCCAACTTGAGCTATTTCGGCCACATTATAATCCACATAGACCACATTTCAACAAGATAACTTAGAAAGCAGTGCTGAATTGAAACTTTTCACGACGAGCCATAGAAGATCAACATTACAGGATTAAAAAAGACCATAGTTACCTGATGGTCACTGCCGAAATCAGGATCGATAATAATGACTTAAAAAGCGGCAAGTAAATTTGGACCTCCATTCTTGAAGCTACTTCGCACACAAACATCCCAAACAAACCAAATTCAACATGAATAACTTTAAAATAAGTCAGTGAATTGACATAAGCCTCAGAAGATCAACACACAAGTTTAGAAAAGAACAATGCATGGTCAGCTGGCCGAAACGACGAGGATCGACACCAGGGACATTTAGATCTTCAGTCTAACACGTGTCCCAACTGAGCTATTGCGCACAAAAATTACCCAAACAGCCCGCATTCAACAAGAATAACTTAAAAAGAGTGCATGGATTGAACTTTAACAGTTTAAAGCCGTAGTAAGATCAACACACAGGTTTAAAAAATGACCAGATCATGTTGAAACTGATGGTCAGGCTGCCGAAACCAGGATCGAACCAGGGACATTTAGATCTTCAGTCTAACGCTCTCCAACTGAGCTATTTCGGCCAAATATTATTCTATCCAGCCTGATTCAACAAGAATTAACTTAAAAGCAGTGCGTTGAATTGAACTTTAACATTAGCCTTAGAAGATCAATGAACAGGATTAAAAAATAACCAAACTGGTTAGGCCTGATGGTCAGCTGCCCCGAACCAGGGATCAAACCATACATTTAATATTGAGTCTAAAGCTCTTCCAACGAGAGCATTTCGGCACAAAAATATCAAACAGACCACATTTCAACATGAAAACTTAAAAAGCAGTGCATGAATTGAACTTTCACACGAGCCATAGAAAATTCAAACAACAGGATTAAAAGACCAAGTTAGCGTGATGGTCCACCTGCCGAAATCAGGGATCGGATAACTAATGACTTAAAAAGCGGCAGTAAATTGACCTTCAAACGAGCTACCTCTGCAACAAACATCCAAAACAAACCCACATCAACATGAATACTTTAAAAAAGTCAATGAATTGAACTTTAACATAAGCTTAGAAGATCAACACACAGGTAGTTTTAAAATCCC
>OLKM01002334.1:0-20748 GCA_900291075.1 Melanogrammus aeglefinus | reverse complement strand
TAATAATCCACATAAGAACCAACATTCAACAAGCAATAAACTTAGAACAGCAGTGCATGAATTGAAACCTTTCACCAGCCATAGAAGAATCAACATACAGGAATTAAAAAAGACACCAAGTTAGCCTCAATGGTCACCTGACCACCAAGAATCCAGGGATCGACAACTAATGACTTATAAAAAAGCGCAGCCTAAAATTGAACCTTCAACTTATGAGTCTAACTCATGCGTGCACCACCACCAAGAGAATTCACCTAAAAGCAAAAGCAACATTCAACATGAATACAACTTTAAATTAAGTCAGGCTGAATTGAACTTCAACCATAAGATTTGAAGATCATACACATCAGGTTTAGAAAGGACCAATGATGGTTCAGCCTGCGCCGAAACCAGGGATTGAACCAGGGACATTTTAAGATCTTCAGTCCTAACAGCTCTCCGAACTCAGCTATTTCGGCACAAAATTAACAACACAGCCCGCATTCACAAGCATTATCTAAAAGCAGTGCATATGAATTGAAGTTTCACAAAGCCGTAGAAGATCAACAAACAACGTTAAACAAATGACTAGTCTATGCTGACTGCATAGTCAGGGTGAAGACACACTGCCGAAAACCAAGGTGGTTCTGAAACGCAAGGACGACTTCTTAGAATTCTTCAGTCCCTAACGCTCTCCCAACTGAGCTATTTTCGGCACAAAATATACCACTATAGACCGCATTCAACAAGAATTAACTTAGATAGCAGATGCATTGAATGGTAGAACTTTTAACATAAGCCGTAGAAGATCAACACACAGGTTGATCTTCAACAATCAACAATCATGTTGAACTGATGGTCAGCTGCCGAAACCAGGGATCTGAACCAGGGGACAATTCAGATCTTCAGTCTAACGCTCTCCCAACTGAGCTATTTTCGGCACAAAATTACCTATATAGACTACATTCGACGAAGAATAACTTAGAAAGCAGTGCATGAATTGAGCTTTCACACTAAGCCATAAGAAGATCATCACACAGGTATAAAAACCCCTAAAGATGGTCATGCTTTGGTGAGCACCGGTAATCGAACCAGGGACATTTTAGAACTTTCAGTCTAACGCTCTCCCAACTGAGCTTTATTTTCGGCACAAAAACATCCAAACAGACCACATTCAAAATGAATAACTTAAAAGGCGTGCATGAATTGAACTGTCACACGAAGCCATAGAAGATCAACATACAGGATTAAAAAAGACCAAGTTAGCCTGATGGTCACCTGCCGAAATCAGGGATCGATAACTAATGACTTAAAAAGCGGCAAGTAAATTGAACTTCAACACGACCTACTTCGGCACACAAATATCCACATACACCACATTCAACAAGAATAACTTAGAAAGCAGTGATTGAATTTAACTTTAACATAAGCCTTAGAAGATCAATGAACAGGATTAAAAAATACCAAACTGGTTAGCCTGATGATCAGCTGCCCGAAAGAGGGATCAAACCACAACATTTGGATATTGAGTCCAAAGCTCTCCCAACAATCCACATTCAACATGAATAACTTTAAAATAAGTCAGTGAATTGAACTTTAACATAAGCCTTAGAAGATCAACACACAGGTAGTTTTAAAATCGACCAATGATGGTCACCTGCCGAAACCAGGGATCGATAACTAATGACTTAAAAAGCGGCAAGTAAATTGACCTTCAACTTGAGCTACTTCGGCACACAAACATCCAAACAAACACATTCAACATGAATAACTTTAAAATAAGTCAGTGAATTGAACTTCAACATAAGATTTAGAAGAATCAAACACACAGGTTTAGAAAGGACCAAATGATGGTCAGCTGCCCGAAAACCAGGGGATCGAACCAGGGACATTTAGATCTTCAGTCTAACGCTCTCCCAACTGAAGCTATTTTCGGCACAAAAATTAACCAAACAGCCCGCATTCAACAAGAATAACTTCAAAAAGCAGTGCATGGAATTGAAGTTTAACATAAGCCGTAGAAGATCAACACAACAGGTTAAAAAAATGACTAGTCATGTTGAACTTGATAGTCAGCAGCTGCCGAAACCCAGGGATCGAACCAGGGACATTTAGATATTCAGTCTAACGCTCTCCAACTGAGCTATTTCGGCATAAATATATAACCACATGGACCACATTCACGAGAATTACTTAGATAGCAATGAGTTAATGTTGAACTTTCTTTAAAATAAGCCTTTGAAGATCAACACACAGGTGTTTAAAAAACGAACGAAATAATGTTGAACTGATGGTCAGCTTGCCGAAACCACTAGGGATTGAACCAAGGACATATTTAGATCTTCAGTCGTCTAACGCTCTCCCAACTGAGCTATTTCGGCACAAAAAATTATCTATACAGCCTGCATTTCAACAAGAATAACGTTAAAAAGCAGTGCATGAATTGAACTTTAACATAAGCCTTAGAAGATCAATGAACCAGGATTAAAAAATACCAAACTGGTTAGCCTGAATGGTCAGCTGCCCGAACCAGGGATCAAACCATAACATTTAGATATTGAGTCTAAAGCTCTTCCAACTGAGCCTATTTCGGCACAAAATATTCCAAACAGAGACCACATTCAACATGAATAACTTAAAAAGCAGTGCATGAATTGAAACTTTCACACGAGCCATAGAAAAATCAACACACAGGATTTAAAAAAGACCAAGTTAGCCTGATGGTCACTGCCGAAATCAGGGATCGATTAACTAATGACTTAAAAAAGCGGCAAGTAAATTGACCTTCAACACGAGCTACCTCTCGGCCACGCCAAACATCCAAACAAACCACATTCAACATGAATAACTTTAAAATAAGTCAGTGAATTGTATCTTTAACATAAGCCTTAGAAGATATCAACACACCAGGTAGTTTTAAAATCGACCCATTGATGGTCAGCTGCCGAAACCAGGGATCGAGAAACCAGGTGACATTTAGATCTTCAGTCTAAACGCTCTCCCAACTGAGCTATTTCGGCACATAATAATACCACATAGACCACATTATCAAAGAAGAATAACTTAGAAAGCAGTGCATGAATTTGAACTTTCACACGAGCCATTAGAAGATCAACATACAGGATTAGACAAAGACCAAGTTAGCCTGATGGTCACCTGGCCGAAATCAGGGATCGATAACTAATGACCTTAAAAAGCGTGCAAGTACAATTGACCTTCCAACTTTCAGCTACTTCGGCACACAAAACATATTCCAAACAAAACACATTTCAACATGAATAACTTTAAAAATAAGTCAGTGAATTGAACTTCAACATAAGCCTTAGAAGATCAACCCACAGGTTTAGAAAAGGACCAAATGATGGTGTCAGCTGCCGCTGAAACCAGGGAACGAACCAGGGACATTTAGATCTTCAGTTCTAACTCTCTCCCAAACTGAGCTTATTTCGGCACAAAAATTAACACAAACAGCCCGCATTTCAACAAGAATTAACTTAAAAAAGCATGTGCATGAATTGAAGTTTAACTATAAGCCGTTAAGAATGAAACACACACAGGGTTAAAAAATGACTAACTTTCATGTTGAACTGAATAGTCAGCTGCCGAAAACAGGGAACTCGAAACCAGGGACATTTTAGATCTTTCAGTCTAAACTCTCTCCCAAACTGAGCTATTTCGGCACAAAAATTAACCATCACTAGACCACATTCACGAACAGAATTACTTAGATAGCAATTGAGTATGTTGAACTTTAAAATAAGCCTTATTGAAGATCAACACAACAGTTTTAAAAAACGACGAATAATGTTGAACTGATGGTCAGCTGCCGAAACCAGGGAATTGAACCAGGGAACATTTAGATCTTCAGTCTTAACGCTCTCCCAACTGAGCTATTTCGGCACAAAATTATGTATAACAGCCTGCATTCAACAAGAATAACTTTACTAAAGCAGTGCATGAATTGAACTTTTAACATAAGCCTTTAGAAGATCAATGAACAGGATTAAAAAAATACCAAACGTGTTAGCCTGATGGTCAGCTGTGCCCGAACCAGGGATCAAACCATAAACATTTAGATATTGAGTCTAACGCTCTTCCAACTGAGCTATTTCGGCACAAAAATATCCAAACAGAACCACATTCCAACATGAATAACTTAAAAAGCAAGTGGCAGTGAATTGAGAACTTTTCACACGAGCCATAGAAAATCCAACACACAGGATTTAAAAAAGACGAGGTTAGCCTTTGATGATGGTCACCTGCCGAAATCAGGGATCGATAACTAATTGACTTAAAAAGCGGCAAGTAAATTGACTCTTCAACAAGAAGCTATCCTCGGCACGCAAACATCCAAACAAACCACCATTCAAACATGAATAACTTTACATTATAAAGTCAGTGAATTGTACTTTAACATAAGCCTTAGAAGATCAACACACAGGTAGTTATTAATTAAAATCGACCAATCTGATGTCAGCTGGCCGAAACCAGGGATCAAACCATGGACATTTAGATCTTCAGTCTAAACGCTCTCCCAACTGAGCTATTTCGGCACATAAATAATCCAAATAGACCACATTCAACAAGAATAACTTAGAAAAGCAGTGCATGAATTGAACTTTCACACGAGCCATAGAAGATCACAACATACAGGATTAAAAAAGACCAAGTTTAGCCTGATGGTCACCTGCCGAAAATCAGGGATCGATAACTAATGAACTTAAAAAAGCGGCCAAAGTAAAATTGACCTTCAACACGACGAGCTTACCTCGGCACAGCAAACATCCAAACAAACCACATTCAACCATGAATAACTTTATAAAATAAGTCCAGTGAATTGTTCTTTTAACATAAGCCTTAGTAAGATCAAACACAACAGGTAGTTTTAAAATGTGACCAATGATGGTCAGCTTGCCGAACCAGGGATCGAACCAGGGACATTTAGATCTTCAGTCTAACGCTCTCCCAACTGAGCTATTTCGGCACATAATAATCCATATAGACCACATTCAACAAGAATAAACTTTAGAAAGCAGTGTGCATGAATGGAACTTTCACACGAGCCATAGAAGATTCAACATAACAGGGATTAAAAAAGACCAAGTTAGCCTGATGGCTTCACCTGCCGAAATCAAGGGATCGATAACTAATGACTTAAACAAAGCGGCAAGTAAATTTGACCTTCAACTTGAGCTACTTCGGCACACAAAACATCCAAACAAACACATTCAACATGGAATAACTTTAAAATAAAGTCAGTGAATTGAACTTCAAACATAAGCCTTAGAAGATCACACACATAGGTTTAGAAAAGGACCAATGGATGGTCAGCTGCCGAAACCAGGGGAATCGAACCAGGGAACATTTAGATCTTTCAGTCTAACGCTCTCCCAACCTGAGCTATTTCGGCACAAAATTAACCCAAACAGCCCGCATTCAACAAGAATAACTTCAAAAGAGCAGTGGCATGAAATTGAAGTTTAACATAAGCCGTAAGAAGATCAACACACAGGTTAAAAAATGACTAATCATGTTTGAACTGATAGGTCAGCTGCCGAAACAGGAGTGATCGAACCAGGGACATTTAGATCTTCAGTCTAAACGCTCTCACCCAACTGAGGCTATTTCGGCACAAAAATAACCACATAGACCACATTCACGAAGAATTACTTAGATAGCAATGAGTATGTTGAACTTTAAAATAAGCCTTTGAAGATCAACACACAGGTTTAAAAACGACGAATAATGTTGAACTGATGGTCAGCTGCCGAAACCAGGGATTGAACCAGGGACATTTAGATCTTCAGTCTAACGCTCTCCCAACTGAGCTATTTCGGCACAAAATTATCTATACAGCCTGCATTCAACAAGAATAACTTAAAAAGCAGTGCATGAATTGAACTTTAACATAAGCCTTAGAAGATCAATGAACAGGATTAAAAAATACCAAACTGGTTAGCCTGATGGTCAGCTGCCCGAACCAGGGATCAAACCATAACATTTAGATATTGAGTCTAAAGCTCTTCCAACTGAGCTATTTCGGCACAAAAATATCCAAACAGACCACATTCAACATGAATAACTTAAAAAGCAGTGCATGAATTGAACTTTCACACGAGCCATAGAAAATCAACACACACGAGGATTAAAAAAGAGACCAAGTTAGGCCTGATGGTCACCTGCCGAAATCAGGGATCGATAACTAATGACTTAAAAAGCGGCAAGTAAAATTGACCTTCAACACGAGCTACCTCGGCACGCAAACATCCAAACAAACCACATTCAACATGAATAACTTTAAAATAAGTCAGTGAATTGTTCTTTAACATAAGCCTTAGAAGATCAACAACACAGGTAAGTTTTTAAAATCGACCAATGATGGTCGCAGCTGCCGAAACCAGGGATCGAACCAGGGACATTTAGATCTTCAGTCTAACGCTCTCCCAACTGAGCTATTTCGGCACATAATAATCCAAATAGACCACATTCAACAAGAATAACTTAGAAAGCAGTGCATGAATTGAACTTTCACACGAGCCATAGAAGATCAACATACAGGATTAAAAAAGACCAAGTTAGCCTGATGGTCACCTGCCGAAATCAGGGATCGATAACTAATGACTTAAAAAGCGGCAAGTAAATTGACCTTCAACTTGAGCTACTTCGGCACACAAACATCCAAACAAACACATTCAACATGAATAACTTTAAAATAAGTCAGTGAATTGAACTTCAACATAAGCCTTAGAAGATCAACACACAGGTTTAGAAAGGACCACCGATGGTCAGCTGCCGAAACCAGGGATCGAACCAGGGACATTTAGATCTTCAGTCTAACGCTCTCCCAACTGAGCTATTTCGGCACAAAATTACCCAAACAGCCCGCATTCAACAAGAATAACTTAAAAAGCAGTGCATGAATTGAACTTTAACATAAGCCGTAGAAGATCAACACACAGGTTAAAAAATGACAATCATGTTGAACTGATGGTCAGCTGCCGAAACCAGGGATCGAACCAGGGACATTTAGATCTTCAGTCTAACGCTCTCCCAACTGAGCTATTTCGGCACAAAAATAACCACATAGACCACATTCACGAAGAATTACTTAGATAGCAATGAGTATGTTGAACTTTAAAATAAGCCTTTGAAGATCAACACACAGGTTTAAAAACGACGAATAATGTTGAACTGATGGTCAGCTGCCGAAACCAGGGATTGAACCAGGGACATTTAGATCTTCAGTTCTAACGCTCTCCCAACTGGAGCTATTTCGGCACCAAAATTATGTATTACAGCCTGGCATTCCAACAAGAATAACTTAAAAAGCAGTGCATGAATTGAACTTTTAACATAAGCCTTAGAGAGATCAATGAACAGGATTAAAAAATACCAAACTGGTTAGCCTGATGGTCAGCTGCCCGAACCAGGGATCAAACCATAACATTTAGATATTGAGTCTAAAGCTCTTCCAACTGAGCTATTTCGGCACAAAAATATCCAAACAGACCACATTCAACATGAATAACTTAAAAAGCAGTGCATGAATTGAACTTTCACACGAGCCATAATAAATCAACACACAGGATTAAAAAAGACCAAGTTAGCCTGATGGTCACCTGCCAAAATCAGGGATCGATAACTAATGACTTAAAAAGCGGCAAGTAAATTGACCTTCAACACGAGCTACCTCGGCACGCAAACATCCAAACAAACCACATTCAACATGAATAACTTTAAAATAAGTCAGTGAATTGTTCTTTAACATAAGCCTTAGAAGATCAACACACAGGTAGTTTTAAAATCGACCAATGATGGTCAGCTGCCGAAACCAGGGATCGAACCAGGGACATTTAGAATCTTCAGTCTAACGCTCTCCCAACTGAAGCTATTTCGGCACATAATAATCCACATAGACCACATTCAACAAGAATAACTTAGAAAGCAGTGCATGAATTGAACTTTTCACACGAAGCCATAGAAGATCAACATACAGGATTAAAAAAGACCAAGTTAGCCTGATGGTCACCTGCCGAAATCAGGGATCGATAACTAATGACTTAAAAAGCGGCAAGTAAATTGACCTTCAACTTGAGCTACTTCGGCACACAAACATCCAAACAAACACATTCAACATGAATAACTTTAAAATAAGTCAGTGAATTGAACTTCAACATAAGCCTTAGAAGATCAACACACAGGTTTAGAAAGGACCAATGATGGTCAGCTGCCGAAACCAGGGAACGAACCAGGGACATTTAGATCTTCAGTCTAACTCTCTCCCAACTGAGCTATTTCGGCACAAAATTAACCAAACAGCCCGCATTCAACAAGAATAACTTAAAAAGCAGTGCATGAATTGAAGTTTAACATAAGCCGTAGAAGATCAACACACAGGTTAAAAAATGACTAATCATGTTGAACTGATAGTCAGCTGCCGAAACCAGGGATCGAACCAGGGACATTTAGATCTTCAGTCTAACGCTCTCCCAACCTGAGCTATTTCGGGCACAAAAATAACCACATAGACCACATTCACGAAGAATTTACTTAGATAGCAATGGAGTATGTTGAACTTTAACATAAGCCGTAGAAGATCAACACACAGGTTAAAAAACGACTAATCATGTTGAACTGATAGTCAGCTGCCGAAACCAGGGATCTGAACCAGGGACATTTAGATCTTCAGTCTAACGCTCTCCCAACTGAGCTATTTCGGCACAAAATTATCTATACAGCCTGCATTCAACAAGAATAACTTAAAAAGCAGTGCATGAATTGAACTTTAACATAAGCCTTAGAAGATCAATGAACAGGATTAAAAAATACCAAACTGGTTAGCCTGATGGTCAGCTGCCCGAACCAGGGATCAAACCATAACATTTAGATATTGAGTCTAAAGCTCTTCCAACTGAGCTATTTCGGCACAAAAATATCCAAACAGACCACATTCAACAATGAATAACTTAAAAAGCAGTGCATGAATTGAACTTTCACACGAGCCATAGAAAATCAACACACAGGATTAAAAAAGACCAAGTTAGCCTGATGGTCACCTGCCGAAATCAGGGATCGATAACTAATGACTTAAAAAGCGGCAAGTAAATTGACCTTCAACACGAGCTACCTCGGCACGCAAACATCCAAACAAACCACATTCAACATGAATAACTTTAAAATAAGTCAGTGAATTGTTCTTTAACATAAGCCTTAGAAGATCAACACACAGGTAGTTTTAAAATCGACCAATGATGGTCAGCTGCCGAAACCAGGGATCGAACCAGGGACATTTAGATCTTCAGTCTAACGCTCTCCCAACTGAGCTATTTCGGCACAATAATCCAATAGACCACATTCAAGAAGAATAACTTAGAAAGCAGTGCATGAATTGAACTTTCACACGAGCCATAGAAGATCAACATACAGGATTAAAAAAGACCAAGTTAGCCTGATGGTCACCTGCCGAAATCAGGGATCGATAACTAATGACTTAAAAAGCGGCAAGTAAATTGACCTTCAACTTGAGCTACTTCGGCACACAAACATCCAAACAAACCACATTCAACATGAATAACTTTAAAATAAGTCAGTGAATTGAACTTCAACATAAGCCTTAGAAGATCAACACACAGGTTTAGAAAAGGACCAATGATGGTCAGCTGCCGAAACCAGGGAACGAACCAGGGACATTTAGATCTTCAGTCTAACTCTCTCCCAACTGAGCTATTTCGGCACAAAATTAACCAAACAGCCCGCATTCAACAAGAATAACTTCAAAAAGCAGTGCATTGAATTGAAGTTTAACATAAGCCGTAGAAGATCAACACACACAGGTTAAAAAATGACTAATCATGTTGAACTGATAGTCAGCTGCCGAAACCAGGGATCGAACCAGGGACATTTAGATCTTCAGTCTAACGCTCTCCCAACTGAGCTATTTCGGCACAAAAATAACCACATAGACCACATTCACGAAGAATTACTTAGATAGCAATGAGTATGTTGAACTTTAAAATAAGCCTTTGAAGATCAACACACAGGTTTAAAAACGACGAATAATGTTGAACTGATGGTCAGCTGCCGAAACCAGGGATTGAACCAGGGACATTTAGATCTTCAGTCTAACGCTCTCCCAACTGAGCTATTTCGGCACAAAATTATCTATACAGCCTGCATTCAACAAGAATAACTTAAAAAGCAGTGCATGAATTGAACTTTAACATAAGCCTTAGAAGATCAATGAACAGGATTAAAAAATACCAAACTGGTTAGCCTGATGGTCAGCTGCCCGAACCAGGGATCAAACCATAACATTTAGATATTGAGTCTAAAGCTCTTCCAACTGAGCTATTGACCTTCAACACGAGCTACCTCGGCACGCAAACATCCAAACAAACCACATTCAACATGAATAACTTTAAAATAAGTCAGTGAATTGTTCTTTAACATAAGCCTTAGAAGATCAACACACAGGTAGTTTTAAAATCGACCAATGATGGTCAGCTGCCGAAACCAGGGATCGAACCAGGGACATTTAGATCTTCAGTCTAACGCTCTCCCAACTGAGCTATTTCGGCACATAATAATCCACATAGACCACATTCAACAAGAATAACTTAGAAAGCAGTGCATGAATTGAACTTTCACACGAGCCATAGAAGATCAACATACAGGATTAAAAAAGACACCAAGTTAGCCTGATGGTCACCTGCCGAAATCAGGGATCGATAACTAATGACTTAAAAAGCGGCAAGTAAATTGACCTTCAACTTGAGCTACTTCGGCACACAAACATCCAAACAAACACATTCAACATGAATAACTTTAAAATAAGTCAGTGAATTGAACTTCAACATAAGCCTTAGAAGATCAACACACAGGTTTAGAAAGGACCAATGATGGTCAGCTGCCGAAACCAGGGATCGAACCAGGGACATTTAGATCTTCAGTCTAACGCTCTCCCAACTGAGCTATTTCGGCACAAAATTACCAAACAGCCCGCATTCAACAAGAATAACTTCAAAAGCAGTGCATGAATTGAAGTTTAACATAAGCCGTAGAAGATCAACACACAGGTTAAAAAATGACTAATCATGTTGAACTGATAGTCAGCTGCCGAAACCAGGGATCGAACCAGGGACATTTAGATCTTCAGTCTAACGCTCTCCCAACTGAGCTATTTCGGCACAAAAATAACCACATAGACCACATTCACGAAGAATTACTTAGATAGCAATGAGTATGTTGAACTTTAAAATAAGCCTTTGAAGATCAACACACAGGTTTAAAAACGACGAATAATGTTGAACTGATGGTCAGCTGCCGAAACCAGGGATCGAACCAGGGACATTTAGATCTTCAGTCTAACGCTCTCCCAACTGAGCTATTTCGGCACAAAATTACCCATACAGCCCGCATTCAACAAGAATAACTTAAAAAGCAGTGCATTGAATTGAACTTTAACATAAGCCTTAGAAGATCAATGAACAGGATTAAAAAAATACCAAAACTGGTTAGCCTGATGATGGTCAGCTGCCCGAACCAGGGATCAAACCATAACATTTAGATATTGAGTCTAAAGCTCTTCCAACTGAGCTATTTCGGCACAAAAATATCCAAACAGACCACATTCAACATGAATAACTTAAAAAGCAGTGCATGAATTGAACTTTCACACGAGCCATAGAAAATCAACACACAGGATTAAAAAAGACCAAGTTAGCCTGATGGTCACCTGCCGAAATCAGGGATCGATAACTAATGACTTAAAAAGCGGCAAGTAAATTGACCTTCAACAATTGACCTTCAACACGAGCTACTTCGGCACGCAAACATCCAAACAAACCACATTCAACATGAATAACTTTAAAATAAGTCAGTGAATTGTTCTTTAACATAAGCCTTAGAAGATCAACACACAGGTAGTTTTAAAATCGACCAATGATGGTCAGCTGCCGAAACCAGGGATCGAACCAGGGACATTTAGATCTTCAGTCTAACGCTCTCCCAACTGAGCTATTTCGGCACATAATAATCCACATAGACCACATTCAACAAGAATAACTTAGAAAGCAGTGCATGAATTGAACTTTCACACGAGCCATAGAAGATCAACATACAGGATTAAAAAAGACCAAGTTAGCCTGATGGTCACCTGCCGAAATCAGGGATCGATTAACTAATGACTTAAAAAGCGGCAAGTAAATTGACCTTCAACTTGAGCCTACTTCGGCACACAAAACATCCAAACAAACCACATTCAACATGAATAACTTTAAAATAAGTCAGTTGAATTGAACTTTCAACCATAAGCCTTAGAAGATCAACACACAGGTTTAGAAATGGACCAATGATGGTCAGCTGCCGAAACCATGGATCGAACCAAGGGACATTTAGATCTTCAGTCTAACGCTCTCCCAACTGTGCTAATTTCGGCACAAAATAACCCAAACAGCCTGCATTCAACAAGAATAACTTAAAAAGCAGTGCATGAATTGAACGTTTAACATAAGCCGATAGAAGATCAACACACAGGTTAAAAAAACGACTAATCATGTTGAACTGATAGTCAGCTGCCGAAACCAGGGATCGAACCAGGGACATTTAAGATCTTCAGTCTAATCCTCTCCCAACTGAGCTATTTCGGCACACAAAAATAACCGCATAGACCACATTCACGAAGAATTACTTAGATAGCAATGAGTATGTTGAACTTTAAATAAGCCTTTGAAGATCAACACACAGGTTTAAAAAGGACGAATAATGTTGACTGAGGTCAGCTGACCGAAACCAGGGATTGAACCAGGGGACATTTAGATCTTCAGTCTAACGCTCTCCCAACTGAGCTATTTCGCGCACCAATGATGGTCAGCTGCCGAAACCATGGATCGAACCAGGGACATTTAGATCTTCAGTCTAACAGCTCTCCCAACTGAGCTATTTCGGCACAAAATTACCCAAACAGCCCGCATTCAAGATCAATGAACAGGATTAAAAAATACCAAACTGGTTAGCCTGATGATCAGCTGCCCGAAACAGGGATCAAACCACAACATTTAGATATTGAGTCTAAAGCTCTCCCAACTGAGCTATTTCGGCACAAAAATATCCAAACAGACCACATTCAACAAGAATAACTTAAAAAGCAGTGCATGAATTGAACTTTCACACGAGCCATAGAAGATCAACATACAGGATTAAAAAAGACCAAGTTAGCCTGATGGTCACCTGCCGAAATCAGGGATCGATAACTAATGACTTAAAAAGCGGCAAGTAAATTGACCTTCAACACGAGCTACCTCGGCACACAAACATCCAAACAAACCACATTCAACATGAATAACTTTAAAATAAGTCAGTGAATTGAACTTTAACATAAGCCTTAGAAGATCAACACACAGGTAGTTTTAAAATCGACCAATGATGGTCAGCTGCCGAAACCAGGGATCGAACCAGGGACATTTAGATCTTCAGTCTAACTCTCTCCCAACTGAGAATATTTCTGCACAAAATAAACCACATAGACCACATTCACGAAGAATAACTTAGAAAGCAGTGCATGAATTGAACTTTCACACGAGCCATAGAAGATCAACATACAGGAATAAAAAAGACCAAGTTAGCCTGATGGTCACCTGCCGAAATCAGGGATCGATAACTAATGACTTAAAAAGCGGCAAGTAAATTTTGACCTTCAACTTGAGCTACCTCGGCACACAAACATCCAAACAAACCACATTCAACATGAATAACTTTAAAATAAGTCAGTGAATTGAACTTTAACATAAGCCTTAGAAGATCAACACACAGGTAGTTTTAAAATCGACCAATGATGGTCAGCTGCCGAAACCAGGGATCGAACCAGGGACATTTAGATCTTCAGTCTAACGCTCTCCCAACTGAGCTATTTCGGCACAAAATAAACCACATAGACCACATTCAACAAAATAACTATAGAAGCAGTGCATGAATGAATCAACGACATAGGATCAACATACAGATACCAAACTGTTAGCCTGATGGATCAGCTGCCCGAAACAGGGATCAAACCACAGACATTTAGATATTGAGTCATAAAGCTGACCTCAACTGAGCTATTTCGGCACAACAAATATCCAAACAGACCACATTCAACATGAATAACTTTAAAAGCAGTGCAGTGAATTGAAATTTCAACATACGCCATAGAAGATCAATAACACAGGTTTTAAGAAAGGACCAATGATGGTCGATGGTCAGCTGCCGAAACCAGGGATCGAATACTAATGACTTAAAGAGCTTCAGATATTGCGCCTCTCAACAACTGAGCTATCTTCGGCACACAAATTACCCATATAAGCCACATTCAACATGAATAACTTTAAAAGTACAGTGCAGTGAATTGAACCTTTAACATAAGCCTGTGGAAGATCAACACACAGGTAGTATTGACAATCATGTTGAACTGAGGTCAGCTGCGAACCAGGATCGACAGACATTAGATCTAGTCTAACGCTCTCCCAACTGAGCTATTTCGGCACAAAAATATCCAAACAGACCACATTCAACAAGAATAACTTAAAAAGCAGTGCATGAATTGAACTTTCACACGAGCCATAGAAGATCAACATACAGGATTAAAAAAGACCAAGTTAGCCTGATGGTCACCTGCCGAAATCAGGGATCGATAACTAATGACAAAAACATTTAGATCTTCAGTCTAACGCTCTCCCAACTGAGCTATTTCGGCACAAAAACAACCACATAGACCACATTCACAAAGAATTACTTAGATAGCAATGAGTATGTTGAACTTTAACCTAAGCCTTTGAAGATCAACACACAGGTTTAAAAACGACGAATAATGTTGAACTGATGGTCAGCTGCCGAAACCAGGGATCGAACCAGGGACATTTAGATCTTCAGTCTAACGCTCTCCCAACTGGGATATTTCGGCACAAAAATGCCCACATAGACCACATTCACGAAGAATTACTTAGATAGCAGATGAGTTGTTGAACTTTAACATAAGCCTTTGAAGATCAACACACGGGTTTAAAAACGATGAATAATGTTGAACTGATGGTCAGCTGCCGAAACCAGGGATCAAACAAGGGACATTTAGATCTTCAGTCTAACGCTCTCCCAACTGAGCTATTTCAGCACAAAATTACCCATACAGCCCGCATTGAACAAGAATAACTTAAAAAGCAGTGCATGAATTGAACTTTAACATAAGCCGTAGAAGATCAACACACAGGTTGATCTTCAACGATCAACAATCATATTGAACTGATGGTCAGCTGCCGAAACCAGGGATTGAACCAGGGACATTTAGATCTTCAGTCTAACGCTCTCCCAACTGAGCTATTTCGGCACATTATAATCCACATAGACCACATTCAAGAAGAATAACTTAGAAAGCAGTGCATGAATTGAACTTTCACACGAGCCATAGAAGATCAACATACAGGATTAAAAAAGACCAGTTAGTTAGCCTGATGGTCACCTGCCGAAATCAGGGATCGATAACTAATGACTTAAAAAGCGGCAAGTAAATTTTGACCTCAACTTGAGCTACTTCGGCACACAAACATCCAAACAAACCACATTCAACATGAATAACTTTAAAATAAGTCAGTGAATTGAACTTCAACATAAGCCTTAGAAGATCAACACACAGGTTTAAAAGAGGACCAATGATGGTCAGCTGCCGAAACAGGGATCGAACCAGGGACATTTTAGATCTTCAGTCTAACGCTCTCCCCAACTGAGCTATTTCGGCACAAAAATTACCCATACAGCCGCGCTTCAACAAGAATAACTTAAAAAGCAGTGCATGAATTGAACTTTAACATAAGCCGTAGAAGATCAACACACAGGTTAAAAAATGACCAATCATGTTGAACTGATGGTCAGCTGCCGAAACCAGGGATCGAACCAGGGACATTTAGATCTTCAGTCTAACGCTCTCCCAACTGAGCTATTTCGGCACAATAATAACCACATAAACCACATTCACGAAGAATTACTTATACAGCAATGAGTCTGTTGAACTTTAACGTAAGCCGTTGAAGATCAACACACAGGTCTAAAAACGATGAATAATGTTGAACTGATGGTCAGCTGCCGAAACCAGGGATCGAACCAGGGACATTTAGATCTTCAGCTCTAACGCTCTCCCAAGCTGAGCTATTTCGTCACAAAATTATCCACAAAGACCACATCCAACAAAAATAACTTAGAAAGCAGTGATTGAATTGAACTTTAACATAAGCCTTAGAAGATCAATGAACAAGATTAAAAAATACCAAACTGGTTAGCCTGATGATCAGCTGCCCGAAACAGGGATCAAACCACAACATTTAGATATTGAGTCTAAAGCTCTCCCAACTGAGCTATTTCAGCACAAAATTACCCATACAGCCCGCATTCAACAAGAATAACTTAAAAAGCAGTGCATGAATAGAACATAAGCCGTAGAAGATCAACACAGAGGTTGATCTTCAACAATCAACAATCATGTTGAACTGATGGTCAGCTGCCGAAACCAGGGATCGAACCAGGGACATTTAGATCTTCAGTCTAACTTCTCTCCACAACTGAGGCTATTTCGGCACACATAGGAAATCCACATAGACCACATTCAAGAAGAATAACTTAGAAAGCAGTGCATGAATTGATTTTACACTTTGTCACGCGCATAGAAGTATCAACATACAGGATTAAAAAGACCAAGTTAGCCTGATGGTCACCTGCCGAAATCAGGGATCGATAACTAATGACTTAAAAGCGCGCAAGTAAATTTTGACCTCCAACTTGAGCTACTTCGGCACACAAACATCAAACAAACCACATTCAACATGAATAACTTTAAAATAAGTCAGTGAATTGAACTTCAACATAAGCCTTAGAAGATCAAACAAACAGGGTTTAGAAAGGACCAATGATGTCAGCTGGCCGAACCAGGGATCGAACCAGGACATTTAGATTCTTCAGTCTAACGCTCTCTCCCAACTGAGCTATTTCGCACAAATTTACCCATTACAGCCCCAGCATTCAACAAGAATAACTTAAAAGCAGTGCATGAAATTGAACTTTAAACATAAGCTCTTAGAAGATCAATGAACAGGATTAAAAAATACCAAACTGGTTAGCCTGATGGTCAGCCTGCCCGAAACCAGGGATCAAACTATAACATTTAGATATGAGTCTAAAGCTCTCCCAACTGAGCTATTTCGGCACAACAAATATCCAAAACAGACCACATTCAACATGATAACTTAAAAAGGAGTGCATGAATTGAACTTTCACACGAGCCATAGAAATCAACACACGATTAAAAAAGACCAAGTTAGCCTGATGGTCACCTGCGAAATCAGGGATCGATAACTAATTGACTTAAAAAGCGGCAAGTAAATTTTGACTCCAACTTGAGCTAACTTCGGCACACAAAATCAAACAAACCCATTCAACATGAATAAACTTTTAAATAAGTCAGGTGATTGAACTTCAAACATTAAGCCTTAGAAGATCAACAAACAGGTTTAGAAAGGCCCATGATGGTCAGCTGCATAAACCAGGGATCGAACCGGGACATTTAGGATCTTCAGCTCTAACCGCTCTTCCCCAACTGAGCTATTTTCGGCACAAAATTTACCCCATGACAGCCACGCATTCACAAGAATAACTTAAAAAGCAGTGCATGAATTGACTTTAACATATAGCCTTAGAAGATCAATGACCAGGATTAAAACATACCAAACTGGTTAGCCCTGATGGTCAGCTGCCCGTAACAGATCAAACTATAACATTTAATATTGATCTAAAGCTCTCCCAACTGAGCTATTTTCGGCACAAAAATATGCAAACAGACCACATTCAACATGAATAATTAAAAGCAGTGCATGTAATTTGATACTTTCACACACGAGCCATAGAAAAATCAACACACACAGGATTAAAAAAGACCAAGTGTAGCCTAGATGGTCTAACTGCCGAAATCAGGGATGTCGATAACTAATGACTTAAAAGGGGCGAAGTAAATTGACCTTCAACTTTGAGCTACTTCGGCACCACAAACATCCAAACAAACACATTCAACATGAATAACTTTAAAATAAGTCAGTGAAATTGAACATTCAACATAAGCTTAGAAGATCAAACACAGGTATTAGAAAGACCAATGATGGTCAGCTGCCGAAACCGGGGGATCGCAACCGGACATTTAGATCTTCAGTCTAACGCTCTCTCAACTGAGCTATTTTCAGCACAAAATTACCCATTAAAGCCGCATTCAATCAAGAATGATCTAAAAGCAATGCATGGATTGAACTTTAACATAGCCGTAGAAGATCAACACACAGGTTAAAAAATGACCAATCAAAGTTGAACTGATGGTCAGCTGCCGGAACCAGGGATCGAACCAGGACAATTTAGATCTCAGTCTACGCTCTCCCAACTGACTATTTCAGCACAATTAACACATAGACACATTCACGAAGAAATTTCTTATAGAGCAATGGTATTTGAACTTTAACATAAGCCTTTGAGATCAACACACAGTTAAAAAACGACGAACAATGTTGAACTGATGGTAGCTGCCGAAAGGAACGAACCCAGGACATTTAGTCTTCGTTCTAACGCTCTCCCACAGAGCTATTTCGGCACAAAATTACGATACAGCCGCATTCAACAAGAAATAACTGTAAAAGCAGTGCATGAATGAACTTTACATAAGCCGTAAGAGATCACCAAAGGTTTAAATGACCAATCATGTTGAACTGTGTCAGCTGCCGAAACCAAGGATCGAACCAGGACATTAGATTCTTCAGTCTAACGCATCTCCCAACTGAGCTATTTCGACAAAACAACCACATAGACACATTCACAAGAATTACTTAGATAGCAATGAGTTGTGAACTTTTAACAAGCCTTGAAGATCAACACAGGTTTTAAACAACGAAGAGTGTGAACTGATGGTTACTGCCAAACCAGGATCGAACCAGGGGATTAGTCTTCAGTCTAACGCTCTCCCAACTAGCTATTTCGTCACAAAACTTCACAATGACCACAATTCAACAAAAGTAACTTAGAAAGCAGTGCATGATAACTTTAAATAAGCCGTAGAGATCAACACACAGCTTAAAAAATGACAAATCATGTTGAACTGATGTACTCGAACAGGATCGAACCAGACATTTCAAGATCTTCAGTCTAACGCTCTCCAAACTGAGCCTATTTCGCACAAAAAATATCCAACAGACCACATGCAAGAAGAATAACTTAGAAAGCAGTGCATGATTGAACTTCACACAGCATAGAAAGCACATGAACAGGTTTAAAAAAGACAAGTAGTCCGATGGCAGCTGCGATCAGAACAATAACTCAGACTGAAAACAGCGGCAAGATAATTGCCTTCCAACACGCAGCTACTTCGCACACAATATCCAAATAAAACCCAATTCAACATGAATAACTTTAAATAAGTCCGTGAATTGAACTTTAACATAAGCCTGGAAGATCAAACACAGGTTAGTTTAAAACACCAATGAGTCTAGCTCTCCCAACTGACTATTTCGGCACAAAAATATCCAAACAGACCACATTCAACAGATACCTTCAAAAGCAGTGCATGAATCTAACCTTTCACACGAGCCATAGAAGATCAACATACAGCGAATAAAGAAGACCAAGTTTAGCTGATGGTTAACCTGCCGAAATTTCAGGCGATCGATACTAGATGACGTAAAAGGCAAGTAAATTGACCTTAACCGAGCTACCTCGACACAAACATCCAGAACAAACACATCAATGAATAACTTTTAAATAAAGTTCATGCATTGACTTTAACATAAGCCTGGAAGATCACACACAGGTAGTTTTAAATTGACACATGATGCGTCATCTGCGAAACCAGCGATGGGACGAACAGGGACATTTAGATCTTCAGTCTAAACGTCTCCCACTGAGCTATTTCGCACAATTTACCCATACACCCGCATTCAACAAGAATACTTAAAGCAGTGCATGAATTGACTTTTAACATAAGCTAGCAGATCAATGACAGGATTAAAAATACCAAACTGTTAGCCTGATGGTTTCAGCTGCGTCGAACCAGGGACTCAACTATAACATTTAATATTGATCTAAAGCTCTCAACTGAGCTATTTCGGCACAAAATATCAAACAGACCACATTCACATGAATAACTTAAAAAGAGTGCTGAATGAACTTCACACGAGCCATAGAAAATCAACACAGGATTAAAAAGACCAAGTTAGCTGTCACCTGCCGAAATCAGGATCATAACTATGACTTAAAAAGCGGCAAGTAAATGTTTGACCTCCAACTATGAGCTACTTCGGGGATACACAAACATTCCAAACAAACCACATTCAACATGAATAACTTAAAATAGTCAGGTGAATTGAACTTCAACACTAAGCCTTAGAGATCAAAAACAGTTAGAAAGGACCATACTGTCCAGCTGCGAACCCAGGATGAACCAGGGAATTTAGATCTCAGCTACGCTCTCCACTGAGCATTTCGGCACAACTTTACCCATACAAGCCCTCATTCAACAAGATAAACTTTAAAACAGGGAATGAATTGAACTTGACATAAGCCTTAGAAGATCAATGAACAGGATTAAAAATACAACTGTTAGCCTGATGGTCGCTGCCCGACAGGGACAAACTTAACTTTAGATATTGGAGTCCTAAAGCTCTCCAACTGAGCTATTTCGCACAAAAATATCCAAAAACAGACCACATTCAGCAGAATCACTTA
>OLKM01002333.1:0-73668 GCA_900291075.1 Melanogrammus aeglefinus | reverse complement strand
TAGTAGGTGAGTTGAAATGCCTAAAAGCTTTGTTTCTGACCAATTTTAAGCATTTTTAACCACTAACTTGCTCGCGGCAGTTTCCATCATGTATTTAAACAGATCAAGCACATCAACAGAATCAACATGGCCAGGATTTTTGGTAAAAGAGATTTTAAATCTCAAAGAGCACTTTTACCCGTTAAATAAATTGTAATGTAAATACCAATTTTAATTTCTAGAAATTCAGCTCCATGAGGTGAAGGACGGATTCCCTCAACACATTGCCGTGATTGTGTTAATCGGAGGCCCATTCATGTAGAATGCAAGCGAAATTCTGATTTCAGGTACCAGCAGGATTTTCCTCTTAAAGATTTTAATGTGTTTCAGAGTGTAGATTCTTGAAACCACATGTGTCCGACAGCCATACCCCGAGCCGATATCCTCCTGCTGTCTTAAAAAATCTCGTCGTTTAGGTAGCATGAATGAAGTATCATATTAAAACTATTAATATATATACACTATTAATAAGTATATTTATTACAGAAGGCCATTGGACATGCAATCCAGAGTTGGCTCTAGAAGCAACTGTGGGATATATGCCTATATGTATATATAATATGGAAATATCCATAATAGGCCGATTTATCTGGATTAATTAACGTTCAATGATTGTTGTGAAACACTCTGTAATGTGAACACATATAAGGGTAAGGCCTACCCGGTTTCTGTTGGCCACAACTACTCTGGGACAATACATGAAGCATACCTGGCCCAGTTCTGCCTGGCACAATGCACAATGCTAGGTGGTTGGGTGGCAGTCATCCAGCCCGCTCTGGTGCTGGAGGGGATGACAGTATGGCGCTTGACTGGACCTGAGCAGGAGAGTCAGGCGGAGGACAGGCAACGATAGGGACTGGCGAAGTGGTTTGGCCGCCAATGAGCTGATTGGTCAATTTTAGCTGATTGACTGAAAAAAAAGGAACATTGTCCTTGACTTTCTGAAGTCCATAATTGTGGTATCGTGATTATCTGGTTGATATAGAATACTATTACAATAACCACCCACTCCATCAGGACTACAAGTTAACCCTGGAGGTCAAGACATTGACAGTAGATTAAGCAGATACCCTAACCTAGTGATGTACGTTACTACAACCCCTGCGAGTTCTTAATTAAATATGAACAATGAATCATCTGATTGGAATCTCATTTAAATGGAAACTACGTTATCACATATGCGACGAGGATACGGCGATGAAGAGAAAAGTGCCTTGATTAAGTGAGCTCGGGATGACCGCAGGTGCAACGTAGGAACGTGAAAATGCATTGACGGAGTAACGAGCAAAACGGAAAAGATGACTACGATGATGATAGGCACCCTGTCAACTTTGATGCAAAGGGAGAGCAACTGGGAAATACTGCAGGTTTCGATCAGTTTTTTTGAAGGCTAAATGGGATCGATATGGGAGACAGAAGGCATACTAATCAGTGGTCGGTCCAGCAACGTACACAGCTCATGAGAACCTCCGTTGAGTCCAATGACCCTTCGAAACAGATGCACAGTGTTCATTTTTGTGGAGGTAGGCACATTCTAAGGCTTGTAGGAAATTAAAGTAAAATGATGCCCGTCCAGTGAAACCAAAGCACACAGCAGCAGAGCGGCGCGCACGCCTCAACCCGTCACACAGGTCACACAACGTGTGTGAGAGACAAAAATGATGACGATAGCTCGATGACGAACGAAGCATTCACACTGCATGCCTGAATACAGAAACTTCCATGAGAATTAAACCATTCGAAGTCAACATGAAGTGATTAAAGAGAAGTTAAACTTTGAAATAGACACAGGAGCAGTGTGACCATATGAATGAAGAAAATTCAATGAGATTGGGAGAAAATAAACGCCCAAATTAAATGACAAGTAAAAATGTCTCTGAAGTCTACACACTGGAAGAGAAAATCAAGAGTAGTGGGAGTTTCTGAAGTAAAAGTGAACTATGCTCAGCAAAATGAAGACATCCTGCCTAGTGGTGCGGTGAAGGACCTCGACCTAGCTTGTTTAGGTAGAGGCTGGCTGGAGGCTTTTGAAGCTCAAAGTGGATATGAAATCAAACATGTAAAAAACAGATGCACATGAGCTCAGGAAGTACGGCCAAGCCATATGAGATCGTTCAAAAAAAGACTAGCATGAGTAAAGGCCGATGAAGGCAACAACCGCTGTGTCTCGGAGGCCCGTCCAAAGTCTCTAAAGGCCCGCTCGTTCCGTTATCCATGAGGGCGAAAGTAGAAAGGAGATAGATAGCTCCTGAAGAGGGCACTTCATACACCGCTGTAAAGTACCGACTGAGTGGGCCGGCCACCAAATTGTTCCTGTGTTGAAGCCGGACGGCTCCATTAGAATAATGTGTGCCATTCACAACACTAAAGTAACAGCGCCTCCTCACTAGAAGCAAACCCCTATTCCTCGTGTAAGAAGACCTTCCAATACACTGCAAGCAGGGACAGGTTCTCCCAAACTGATTAGAACCACGCCTATCAAGCAGATCGTGATGGAGGATGACTCCAAGAAATACCTAACAATAAACACACACAGAGGCTTTTCACCTACAATAGGTCCCGTTCGGTCAGTATCCATCTGCCCAGCCATATTCAGAGAACAATTGGAGAGTTTGTTACAAGGCCTGTGCCCAGAGTAGCTTTTACCCTGACGACATTTTACTGATGGAAGAAGCATGTAGAGCATCTGAGCACGCTGGATGAGTACTCTGAAAAGAGGCAGAGACTGCGAACTGCGCAAAGCAAGTGTGCATTCTTGCAAGACCAGGTGAGTATTTGGGTCACAAGAATTGATGCTGAGCCTGCACCAGTGCAAAGGAAGTACAGCCATCGAGGAAGCTCCCACCTCCAACCACAGTGTCTGAGCTGAAAAGCAATCATTTGCCCTTTTAAACTACTATAAACAAGTCCTTCCTATTCTCGCCACACGCCTAGCACCAATTACAACAGATTGTTAAGAAGAAACTTCAGTGGACTTGGAAGAAAGAACAAGAAGATGCGTTTTGTTTGTCTAAACAGCTGCTGAAATCACAGCAAAGTCCTGGCTCTACTCATTCAGCACAAAGAACTTGTGCTGGCATGCGACGCCTCACCGTACGGATGTCGGCGCGTGCTGTCACACATCATGGAAGACGGAAAGTGAAAAGCCCATAGGCTTCATGTCACGCACATGACACCCGCTGAAAAGCGTTACTCACCAAGCTCGACAAGGATGGGTAGCCATTCATATTTCGAATCAAGCGATTACAAGTTATCCTATGGACGGAAGATTCACGACAGCACTGATCACAACCATTGATTCTCGCTTTTCCATGAAAAGAACCGGTGCCACAGATGGGGTCACCAAGAGTGCAAACGGTGGCAATACTTCTTAGAAGAGTTACGAGTACAATTTGTACAAGCAGGGCAAAGCCACGCAACCGCAGACGCATTGAGCGGCTCCACTGCCACCACTGAAAGGGGATGACACAGGACGTATTCCTCATGCTGGAGTTGGTGGAAGACACACAATCACAACAGCCCAAGTGAAGCAGTGGACCTGCGAAAGATAAATATTATCACAGTGCTGTTGTGGTGTTTGAATGGCTGGCCAAAAGAGGTGGCTTCCAAGTGATTCCAAGACCTACAGCAGAGAAGGCTGAACTCAGTGTCAGAGATGGATGTGTGTCTGGGGAGCGAGAGTGGTTGTTCCAAATAGGGGAGGCCACCCTTTTAAAACATCTACACACTACATACACCACCAGACATTCTCCAGGATGAAGGGCTTGGCACGTTCAAATCATGTGTGCCAGTTATTGATGCTGACTAGAAAGAGAAGTACAGTCCTGCCACACATGCAGAAAACAGAAAGGCTCCAGCTGCAGCCCTCTCCCATCTGGAGTGCCAGAGACACCCTGGAGTATGATGATGTTGATACTATGCATGTGCCATCCTCCTTAGAGCGGAGTTCTTATCGTTATCGATGCACCATTCAAATGCTTTGATGTGTATCCAACAATAATGCAACAAGCAAGTCACCATTGAAAAACTCCAGACAGTGCTTTAGCACACACTGGCCTGCCTCAGACAATAGTCGGACAATGGCACATGCTTACAAGCCAAAGAGTTTCGAATCATTCCTGAACAGAATGGTTATCAGCACATAACATCTGCACCCTTTCACCCGGATCAAATAGGCCTACCGAAAGAGCCGTGCAAACGTTCAAACAAGAAATTAAGAAAACAAAAGGAAAACTTGGGACACAAAATAGCAAATTCTGTTCACATTACAGGATACACCCCAAAGTTACAACTGCTTGTCTCCAGCTGAATGCTGATGTTCTAGGAACTGCCGTTCCACACGCGATCTTCTGCTGCCCGATGTGAAGTCAAAGATCCAAAGAAACAACCTTAAACAGAAAGCACAACATGACTTAACAGCAAATGGAGAAGCTTCTCTCCTGTTGAGACGGTACATCCAAACTATGGTCACGCCAAGGTGGGTCCCAGCGTCATTGAGATGAACACAGGCCTGTCTCCTACACAGTGCAGACAGGAGATGGACGCCCGTCATCTGAGAGTGACTGGACCAGATCCGGAAACCTCACGCTTCGATACAGAGACATCCATGCGGACATGAAAATGAGCCCATGAGTCTTCAGTTCCAGAGACCGCGGCGAGCTTTGACAGAGAGATCTGCTGTTCCCGGTCATGGAGGAGAAGGAAGTGAGCCCACTGAAACAGCCCAGGTTCACCTCAGCTGATCCACCAGACGCGAAGTGCAGACTCACCACCGGTGCTGCGACGCTCTGAGCGCACACAAAAAGACTCCAAACTCATCTGAGAGACTTTGTGGAAATAGCGAGCTGAGAGCTTCCTTAAGCAAAGCAGGAGAATGCGCTCTGGAACTCACACTGGAAGGATGTAGTCCACCCACCTCCTAGTTATTGTTTTTCTGATGTTTTGTAAAAAAAACAAAAAAAAAACAAAACAATGCACAACACCTGGGTAACATTGCCATTGATGTATAGGCTAATTTACTTCTCTCAGTTAAAAGTTTAACATCTGACACTATTTTAAGATAGTCAATAGTGTTAATGATTTTTATGTAGATTATTTTGTGATAGTTAAAGCATACAGGATGGTTTGTCAGAAATGTTACTGTCTATAGTAATATAGTGGCAGTTAAGTAACATGTTAATTGTTGGAAGCTCACCAGAGTAGTTTACTCTTAAGGGGGAGGAATGTGGTATCGTGATTATCTGGTTGATATAAGATACTATTGCAATACCCAACCACCACTCTCCATCAGGAGGGTACAGTTAACCCTGGGAGGTCAAGGAACATTGACGCAGGTAGAGATTAAGCAGATACCTAACCTGAGTGATGTACGTATCTACAACCTCTGCGAGTTCTTTATAATTAAAATACTGAACATGATCATCTGGATTGAATCCTCATTTAATGGAAACTACGTTATCACAATAATGAACCGCGACATGGAGGAGAAAGGGAATGTAGGCCTACTCCCGGAGTTGAGCTGCCGGACTGCGGTCGAGCTGCAGCCCGGCAGCTCAGCTCCGGGATTACGATCCCTTTCTCAAGGCCAAAGGCTAAATTCCATTGGATGCGGAACGGCGGCAGATCCGCTCCGGTACGGCGGCGGAGCCGATACGCATTAATTAATAATCAACCGTGGCAGCGTTCCACTGACACGCGGGTCCGCTGCGTTCGCTCGGGGTCCGGAATGGGACCGCATCCGCAGCCCTCGCAAGAGATACGCAGAGCTTACTATTTTGCCGGACACCGGAGCACGCGTTATCAATTGAGCACAGAACAGACCTCGTTCGGGCAGGAAGTCGTGCACAGATACAAAATAAAACATCCGCGGTTTATTTTCAAAAATAAAAATACCATCTGTTTCACGGCGGATCGTATTTCACAACATTGAAAGATCTTTGTAGGAGCAAATCGGTCATGTTTCTTTGTTTTGTAATGTTGTACACATTTTGTGCCCAGTAGGTTGGCGATTCCTGTTCAGGTAATTGGCTAAGTGATGTAATGTAGGTGGGTAATCAGCGCAGGTGCGCACGCGAGTGAACTCGTACGGTTTTGAACCCGTGCCATGCCGTTCTATTTCATCCTACCTGACCGCCAGAGGCGTGCTTTAGCACTGGATGTTCCATCTCGCGCATGCGCAGCGTCGAGTAAATTATTACCAAAAAAGTCACCTTGACACCTTGGTGACCCGAGAAATCTATATATTCCGGAGTCACCCGAGGTTCTGTTCCTTCTATTTCTCTGCGGTAGCGGTACTAGCAGGACACACAACATTGTTTGTTGTAAGAGATACGCATATTAGCTTTGGTCACAATTAGGCCTTGAAACCCACGAGTGTTCGTGCCTCGATTTAGATTTCGTCACCCAAGGGCTTCGCGACTTGCAATTTGTTTGATTTCGGCAAGGTGTGAGTAAACGTGTTTTAGGCTACGCGTAGTCGACTATCCCGTCGCGCTAGCGCGTCAGCTGATTCACCTTTCTACCCTTGGCTTAATTTGCTTAGAGCATTAATTGGCGACTATTTTTCAGTCCGCTGTGTTATTCTTTCGGTCTCGCACCGTTTCTCGGCGTGCGTTCGCCTAAGCCCGGTTGCTCATTTGTTTCGTGCGCCAGCGCGCGTCAATCGCAGGTGCGCGCTTGGGTCCAAGGCGCCGTCACTGTATTTATTTAGCCAAGTTGCGCTCTTTGTTTAATTCGCCAGTGAGTGGCTTGGGTTTCCAAAAGCCGTCACTTATATTTTGCTGGCGCCCGTCACTCTATTGTCGGGCGCATTATTGCTCGGGTGCTTCTCGCCTGTAGCTTGATTGCCTAGCCGCCGCTGATTGCTCTCCGGTGGGCCTGCTTGGATACCAAGGCTCGCCGTCACTGTGTGTTGCCGGGGTGTCGCGTCGTTGTTTTGGTGCTCTCGCCTAAAAGCTCGATTGCCTAGCCTGTGTTAATTTGCTCTCCCAGTGGGCTGCTTGGGTTTCCAAGGCTCGCCGTCACTGTTATTTTCGGAGTGTCGCGTCGATCGGTGCTCTTCTCGCCCGTAGCCACCGCGTCACTGTTATTGTCGGGCTGTCGCGTCGTGTTGATTGGGTGCTCTCGCCTAAAACTCGATTGCCCTAGCCTGTGGTTATATTTCTCTCCAGTGGCTGCTTGGGTTTCCAAGGTTTGCCGTCACTGTTATTATCGGGGGTGTCGCGTCGCTCTGGTGCTCTCGCCTGTAGCTTGCTGTCACTGGTTATTGTCGGGGTGTCGCGTCGCGTTGCTCGGTGCTCTCGCCTAAAGCTCGATTGCCTTGCCTACTGATTCATTTGCTTGCAATTTATTTTGCCGACATCTAACGCTCATAGTTGTGTCGCCTGCATGGCCTCCCTGCAGGCGGAGGATGGCCATGACCCAGTGCCCTGCGTGTCTCGGGTTGAACACCTCAGGGAAACAGTGTCAGATAACCCGTGCATGAACTGTAGTTTCATGCCTCATGCACTGAGGCTAGCTAGGTTGGCTGAGGGTGGAGGGCAGACCAGGGTTGCCCCCTTCTCGGGTCTTGGTCCTAGTGGCACCAAGACGCCGTGCCTCGGCAGCTGGGGTCCCCCGGGAAGTCCCGTAAAGTCGAAAACTTGGGGAACCAAGTGGATAAGCTCTCGGATGAGGTTGCTCTGATTAAAGCCTCCTACAGAACCTCCAACCAGCTCAGGGTGTACCAGCCGCGGCCCCTGCGGCTGCGCAACCCACTTATTACAGAGGATGAACTGCTGTCTACAGCTGCGTCCTGTAGCCTCTTTGCAGAGGAGGAAGAGCAAGCGGCCCTTGCCTCTCAGGCGTCTCTCTCAAGGTCTCTGGGCGGCTCGGCTAGAGGGTCCAGTGTCCGGCTGCGACACTGTTAGACCAGCCGGGCGAATGGCCCTGGCAAGACTGGGGTTGGATGAAGCTCCTGTTTCATCTGCACCTGTGAATGCCTTTTTCCACCAGGCCGCATCAACCTTCGTTTTCTCTTGTGCCCCCCTCTGAGCCATACATCGCAGCGCTTCATAGATGTCTGGCCAGACTCAAGGCTCTCTCCCATCACACATAGTGATAGCAGAGGTCTGGCAACTATGGCCAATGCCGATTCTTATGGCTTGGACCGGTTTAGCTTCCGATTGAGCCTGCTATAGCGTCCCTGGTTGTCTCCCCGGACGAGGCTCTGAGAACCGATGCGGCGCTGCCTCGGCCCAGTGCCGGATTACAGATGACCTCCTTACCAGGAGTTACAACATTGCTGCCCGTGTGGGACGTCTTGGGAATTCGCTTTCTCACTTCGTTCTGCGCTGTCTCAGACTATACGTGGGTTCAGATGCTGATCCTTCAGCCACAGACCCTCAGTGATGCTTCACTGCAAACTTTTGCTTACTGATAGGGAGCTAGGCAGGTTAATGTCAACTGTTACAATTGGCGGCGCCGCCAGGTTTGGTTGGCGCAGTCACCAACTTTTCGAGGTGTGGTCGACGCACCCTCCGTTCTCTTCCAGTGGTCCCAGGCCAGACATTTTGGGCCAGCTGCTCTTCAGGCCCTGGAGCGAAGTGTACAGGTTGGCCCAGCTAGCCAGCAGTTTGCTAGCTTACGGCGTGCACCTCTGCTTCATTCTAGGCCGGGGGCCTCTGCGGTACCCCCGTCCGTGCCTATACTTTCAACCACGGTCAGATGGACAATCGAGGGCCAGCACTCTCTCAGCACGGGGCTGGACCAGCGCCGTAGCTCTGCGCCAACGTGTGGCATTTCAGGCGCCAAGAGTTCGGCGCCCAGTCCGCCGCCCCCCGGGCCCCTAGGGGCAGGGGGTAGGTACTGAAGTCCAAGGGCCGGTCGTCGGACGCTTTTCTCAGCAGCACTTGAGCTTACTGGCAAGAGCCAGACCACAGAACCCTTGGATAGTGGTCACGCTATCCAACGGGGTACACACTACAATTCCGACGCCGGCCCCCAACTTTTCAGCGGGATCAGGGTTACCGTGGTCCCCCAATTCCGCCAGATCCCTGGTCCTGAGACAGGAAGTAGCCAACCTCCTTGGAAAGGGTGCTATCGAAATAGTAGAACCACAAGAACAGCTCGATGGGTTCTACTCAACCTACTTTCTGGTATTGGAAGAAGGATGGCGGGTTTCGCCCCATTCTGGACTTGAGAGGCTGAATCAGTTCCTCAAGGTTCTTCCCTTCCACATGCCTGGCGTGTTGCGGACGTCCTCCAGGCTATATCGCTCAGGGGGACTGGTTCGTATCAATAGACCTGAAAGACGCTTACTTTCACGTCCCTATTACCTACGTCACAGGCGGTTCCTCCGCTTTGCTTTTCTGGGCAAGGTGTACCAGTTCAGGGTTCTTCCGTTCCGGGCTGTCTCTGGCCCCGCGTATATTTACACGGTGTGTAGCAGCAGCCCTGTCACCATTACAGGCCACAGGTATGGTGATACTGCCATACCTGGACGACTGGTTAGTCATTTCCCCAACTCGGGAACCGGCGGTCAGGGACACAGCCATGCTCCTCAGCCATGTGGACCGGCTTGGCCTTATGGTCAACTTTACCAAGAGCAACCTTACACCATGTTGGGTTGTGAGCTATCTGGGGCTGGTGCTCGACTCGGTGGCCATGCGAGCCTGCCTCTCTCCAAAGCGCGTAGCTACCATTCTGCAGCTGCTACAGCGCTTCAGACGGGGGAAGTTGCTGGAATACAGCCTCTTCCTTCGACTGATAGGTATGCTGACCTCAGCATCCATGGTGGTCCCACTAGGCCTTCTGGAATTGCGTCCCCTTCAGATCTGGGTGAATGGTCTCCACTTGGACCCCAAGTGGCAGAGACACAAGATGGTCAGGGTGTCTGGGCGGTGCCTTCGGGCCCTCAGACCCTGGAGAGAGAGGGCATACCTGATTGCGGGGTCGCCCTTAGGGAGGATAGCTTCCCGGCGGAGGTTGTGGAGACGGACGCCTCCCTTTCCGGCTGGGTTGCAGTTATGCAGTGCAGGACTGTCAGAGGGCCAGTGGGATGCCCAGCAGAGACTGGAGCAATATAATGTGCTGAACTCCTTGCGGTGTTCTTAGCTCTCAGGCACTTCCTCTCCAGTTCTGAGGGACCGACATGTTCTTTGTCCGGACAGACAACACCTCCACAGTCTACCACGTCAACCATCAGGGGGGCACCAGATCGAGGCAGAGCCTGCGGGTCACGCAAAGGCTCCTTCCGTGGGCGTTCCCCCCATTTTCTAAGGCCTGAGGGCTGTCCATGTTTCCAGGTGTCCGGAACACAGTGGCAGACCTTCTCTCTCGCCAAGGGCCACCCCCGGAGAGTGGAGACTCCACCCGGAGGTGGTGGGGATGATTTGGGACAGGTATGGCAGGGCAGTGGCGGATTCTCTTTGCTTTCCGAAGAGACCACCCACTGTCCCCTTGGTGTTCTCCTTGACGGAGAGGACCATCCCCTAGGGCAGGACGCTCTGGCTCACTGCTTGGCCAGACAGCCTGCTTTATGCATTTTCCCCAATTCCCTTTTTACTGGCAACGCTGGACAGGGTCCCAGCGTGGCTGTCACAGCCTACTTCTGGTGGCCCATATTGGGCCAGGAAGGCCATGGTTCCCACCGTTACTGAAACTCCTCAACGGAGAGCCCTTGGTGCCTCCCAGAGAGACGGGACCTTCTGTCTCAGGTAGGCGGACGCATATGGCACACGAATCCGGGCCGCCTGCGGCTGTGCGTGTGGCCCCTGAGAGCCAGGACCCACTACTGACGTCTTGCGACTAGTCAGTGGTCCGTACTATTTTTAGTTCAAGGGCACCCTCCACTCGGTTGCTCTATGCAAACAGGTGAAGTTGTTTTCACAGTGGTGCGTGGCGCGGGGCGAAGTCCGGAGACTTGCTCAGTGGTAGTGATACTACACTTTTCTGAGCGTCTGTGTTGGACAACAGAAGAGCTGCGTCTACCCTGCGTGTTTTAATATGGCCGCGACACCAGCCACACACGCAAGGTGTGATAACCAGATGGTAGGCGTCGCACAGACCTACCTAATCAAGCAGTTTCTGAAGGGAGCCCAGAGGCTTCAACCGCCGCGATCCTGAGGGCACCATGCATGGGACCTGCAAGTAGCTCTGAGGTCCTTATTGTCCTACCCCCATTTGAGCCACTAAGTCAGGCAGACCTGACGCGGCTGTCCATGAAGACGGCATATTTCTCCTTGCCCTTGCAACTGCAAAACGGGTCGGTGAACTCCATGCCTTTGTCAGTGAGCCAGGCGTGTTTGCGCTGGCACGCAGATGGGTCAGGAGTAGTGCTCTGGCCGAACCCATCCTTCCTACCCAAACGATTGTCTCCCCATCATGTAAAACCAGTCAATTGAGTTGGCTGCTTTTCAATCCCCAGGCTCTCCAGGGGGTGCAGATAGAGTGTCAGTACCTGTTGTGCCCGGTGCGGGCCGCTTAGGGCATATGTTGAAGCGACAACCCAGCTTGCGTAAGACGGATAAACTCTTTGTCTGTTACGGGGGCTGCAGGAAGGGGCTGCCCTGGTCGAACAGAGACTCTCCCACTGGGTTGTGGTATGTGGTCTTGAATGACTACTAGTGCATAGGGGCTGCCTCTGTGCCCTTGGCCGTTTAGTGCCACTCTACCAGGAGTCATGGCTACATCATGGGCTGCCTTGAAGGGGTTTCACCTTCAGGACATTTGCTTCGCGGCTACATGGTCCTCATCAGTATCTACGTTTGCCCGATACTACAGGGTTAAATGTCGCTGCTCCTACATTGTGTGAGCGGCTGTGGCTCGACAGCTGTCGAGGGTTCTAGCTGCTTGGTGAGTGGCATGCACTCTTTTCGTGACCTTTTGGTATTAGTCATCCAGTGCTAAAGCCACCGCCTCTGGCGGTCAGTAGGAAATGAAATAGAACGATTGTTACGTATGTAACTATGCGGTTTAATGTGAATTCCGGATGGACCGCGAGTTCTCTGTCACTCAGACTTCTCAGATTGGCGCGAGAAGATCCATTTTGTTGAACGAACCTCGGATTGACTCCGGAATATATAGACTTGTGTCGGGTCACCCAGGTGTCACAGGTTATGTATTTTGGTATACATTACGTCGACCTGCGCATGCTGCAGAGATGGGAACATCCAGTGCTAAAGCACCGCCTCTGGCGGTCCGCCGCTGAAATCATAGAACCGTAGTTAACACGTGCCAATATCCGTGTTATGCCACAGAGAGAATGTGTTGTTGTGTTTAGTGAGTATTCGAGTCGGCTGTATAAATAAATTGGCAACAAAAAAAGAGAAGCGTTGACTGGACAGTTGCTGTGTTATGCACTTTGGCTACACCTGCATACACCCACACTTACATTGGCACGCGTAAAGCCCTTTAAACCGCAGCGTGCGTCGATAGTGACAAAGGGCCGCTATAATCTTCAAATACATATACAAGTGATGTATTTGGCTGCTTTTGCGGTGGTTGTATATAAGGGTATGTTTTCTGCATGGGGTGTGATTTCTGCATGCATGCGTGTTTGTGTGTGTTTGTTTCAAAAGGTGGACATAAATATAAATGACTTCTCAATTTTCCCCTGACAAACTTTACCTAGATATAAAGTCTATACCCCATCTCTTTTGGATCTTCGATCTTCTTCTACTCCTCTGAATGACTATGGAATGAGCCTTTTAAATGCTTGTGGTTCTCTACTGGTTATATCGCGTGATTATGCGTGAACTCGCGAGATCTTCGTGCGCCTCGGGACGCTCGTTCACAGGCGGACCCGCAACAGTGCAGATCATGGACGGAACCGGTGTGAGTTGACGGAGTCGGAGTACGCAGCGCCGTTCCGTAGCGGAGCGTTTCGGAGCCGTTTCGGAGCGTTCCGCATCCAGTGGAAACCCGGCGTCAGACTGAGCTGCCGGACTACCGCCGCCGAACACCCCCCGCCGGAGCCGCCGGACTGCCGCCGACCTCCCCATGCCGGAGCTGTTGGACTACCGCTGAAGCTCCCCCGCTGGAGCTGCTGAACTGCCACCAAAGCTTCGGCGGCCTTCCGGCAGCTCCGTCGCAATCCCTGTCATGCAATCACATCTCCGCCCAGCGCTCGTCCGCTGGTCCACAAAATCTTAGCTATGCTCTGATTGGAGGGGGGTGGGGAAGTGGGCGGTAATATTCAAATGTGCCCCCTTCCTACGTAGGAGGGGGCGGGCGCCAAAACTTGACTGGCTTGTTTGGTAACTGTGGGCAGGGTGCTTTCAGAAATGCATATCTCACTGAAAAATCATGTAACATCCCAAATCCAAGGAAAAATGTTGTTTTCATAATATGTCCCCTTTAATACACAGATTAATTTACAAACACGGAAAAACAAATGTGACTGCAAAATTAATTGCTGATCTTGTTGACGAGAGAATATTAACCTGATCAGAAAAACTATAAATATATATTATAAACAGCATTTATCTAAAGAGATTAGGCCTACTCTAGAAACTCAAAGTGCAAATCCAAATTTCCATTGGTATAGGGGTTTCAAATTCAGTCATTTTGACCACATCAGCTCACTGATTGGTCCATTCAATGTCTTAGGTGATGTCATTATCACCATCATAAAGAGGACTTAAAAAGTGAACAGTGTGGATGGAGATTGGGACACAACAGTTGATACCACAGCACTTTAATACCACATCTTGAGTCGTATTTTTCTAGTTGTGACTCATATCAAACAATGGACAATGTTTCAGTGTTTACATTGTTTACTCTTTCAGGTTTAAACTACACCATGGACCAAAAGATTGTTCTCTTTTCCTTTTTTTTATTGTGGTATACTGCTATTCTCTTTTTTAACATATCTATCATTGTCATCATCATTATGGATAAACGCCTTCACGAGCCAATGTATATCTTCCTGTGTAATCTCTGCATCAATGGGCTCTATGGAACAGCAGGATTCTTCCCAAAGTTTCTCTGGGATCTCTTAACCTCTCATGTCATCTCTTATGCACAATGCATGGTACAGGGTTTCGTAGTACACTCTGCGAGCATCACTGATCTGTCCATCCTGGCTCTGATGGCCTACGACAGATATGTGGCCATTTGTCGACCGTTGGTGTATTATTCAGTGATGACAAAACGGAGGCTCTCAATATTTGTGTTTTTTTCCTGGTTCATTCCACTTAATGCAATATTCATGAACTCTGTCTCACTGGTGGGGATGCCATTGTGCGGCACACACATAAACAGACTGTACTGTGTTAACTGGATGATTGTTCAACTTGCATGCTCAACTCCCAAGGTGACCGCCATCCTAGGATATATTAATATTATCTTTTATTTTAGCCATGGAGTGTTTATCGGTTGGTCTTACATGTATTTAATCAAGATGTGTCTAGCATCTAAAGACAAGATGGGGAAGTTCATGGCAACATGCGTTCCACATTTACTTTCTATGATCATTTTTAGTTTTGCATTATCATTGGATGTGTTATACATGCGATTTGGGTCAAAGACCTTGTCTCAAAGTCTCATGAACTTCATTTCAATAGAGTTTCTTATTATTCCGTCAGTCATGAATCCCCTTATATATGGATTTAAACTGACCAAGATTCGAAACAGAATTCTTAGCTTTTTACCTGCCAGGAGAAAAAATGAAGAGTGCAAAACCTTCAAATTGGTTCAAGTGCCTCAGGATTTAATATTGAAATAATTTAAATCTGACTTCAACCTAGCATCTGTTTTGATGGTATATTGTTCAAATTTTTTCTTAATTATGAATGGAAACCCATTGTTAATGTCCACAGTATTTCCTTTTTTATTTTGAGAATGAAGGGCGATTCCACAAGAATGCTTGAATATATCACACAACACATTTCCTTTGCTTGTATTTTACTTGTTGAAAGGGGAACCTTCTCCCTTGTTACTTGTTGCCTGTCTCAATGGCTCTAGGTTGCCAACAGTACAACATGTTTGGGACAGACAGACAGACACATAAACAAGCAGTCCAATGGCTAATCTTCCAATAACAAATACGTTCATATATCATCCATAGAACAAAAAGCGAATACATTGTGTTTTATTTAAAACATTATATATTGGCTGTTGTTCGTGCTGGACTCATATGGCCTACTTGTACAATGAGATTACAAAATGTTAACTTCATGTTAAGTAAGAAAAAATGTCTTCATCGGCACTGTTCTGTACACTTTTGCTGTAATAACACCTGCATTTCCCTTTGGGGATCAAAAAAGTGCAGGGGGGTAAAAGAAGAACATTTGATTATGACATAAATAAATATTTGAACAGGTTGTCAGGTTGACAGGTTGTTTGCTTAAAAAATGACAACACTCTGTTGGCGTGGACCAGCCGTTGGTCAATGGCAAATTTTCAACATTTCTACATTTTTTAATTGTACATATATTTATCTATTTTCAACACGTTTGTATTAGTTCTAATAAACAAGTTTGAACACACTTGACAGCCTACTCTGCTAAATATATATGTAAGAGATAATGTATAGAACGCCGGTCATTATCAAGAATATAAGCCCCGACAGGGTGAACTGGACATCCGGCGCAGCGAATGAGTCTGACCGCCCTGAGCCGCTTATGTTCTGTCGACCGGCGCGTCAAACATTACTCTAATTATTACGACTCCATTTCAAAATCTCATCTATTTCTTATTTCATTAATCCGGCGTATTGCCCGCTGAATTGTCGGCTCTACTTGCTGCTGACTGAGCACAGTAGATCAATACGCCGCTTGCATCGTTTTCTATCAAATACATTTCCAACATGAGGTCCATTGTAAAAATAAGGCCTGGAATAAGGAGTGCATGTTTGATCGATCGTCATTAAAGCTGACTTGATACGAATGTAACAACTACGTCGTTAAACTAGTGATCAGTTGCAACCTTGTGTGGTTGCTATAGAAACGCGTTACCTATAGCTGAGCTAACGGTATTCACCGTAGGTCTAAAGGGAACTACTTTTCGAGGGAGATGAACTTAAACAGCATACATTTAATAAGCATGCAATACGAATAAGAAAAAGGCTAATTATTAAAGTATATGAATTGTTTTATTATGTTGGCCGGCGCGAAGTAGAATAAACGGAATAATCACCTCAAGGCAAAGGCAATAAACAGTTTGATATGCCCGGCTCGCGGAAGGTTTCCGGTAAGCCGTCCACTAGCCGGGCATATCAAACTGTTTATTGCCCGGCCTCTCTGTGATTATTCCTTACTTATGAGCCAGAGCCCGATTTCAACCCGGCATGTTTTTTAATACATACGTTACTTTGTACACATTTGTTACGCCTACTCTGCTAAATATATATGTAAGAGATAATGTATAGAACGCCGGTCATTATCAAGAATATAAGCCCCGACAGGGTGAACAGGACACCGACGTGCAGCGAAGGTGTCTTGCTTCGCCCTGAAGGGGCTTATTTTCGATAATGACCGGCGACGTCATATACATTATCCCACTTATTACACGGCTACTTGCCAAAACAAAAAAATAACTTCACATGGTGTGTCTTTTTACAATTTATTCGTTACCATCATTCGTAGTGTTGATCAGCAGAGAAATAATTTGTCCGCAAAGACGGTGACGTCGCTTATAGCAACGGAAGACGCTGGGGTTGACAAGTCACCGGACTACTACCCATGCAAGTGAACGGAGCGTTCCACGGCATTGAGAAGACCCGTGTAATAAAGGCCTATAATATTTCTGTTTATGGCATAGATTTCTCCTCAGATTAGGCCAATAAAGCAATTATTAAAAAAAAAAAAAAAAAGCTTGATCAAAGGTCTGGCCCGACCGGCCCGAGGATAGTGGCGGGAAATATCGGGCGGGCCGGGTCGGTTTGGGCTCGGGCTCGGGCAGAGAATCTAAACACTAATACACGTGCACACACACACACACACACACACACACACACACACACACACACACACACACACACACACACACACACACACACACACACACACACACACACACACACACACACACACATACACATACACATACACATACACACACACAGTGCCCGTGTGCGGCCTATGCCAGTGAGGAGAGTCGAGTGCACACTGTAGGCCTACATTAAACTCGTCATCAGTATTCTTTCTCAATTTCAGGTAGGCCTACACATACGCTATTCTTATTAATACTTCCTGATGCCAACCCTTCCCATTAATCCGAGTTTGGGACCGACCGGCACCTATAGAGCTGGCTTGCCCTTGAAGTGGCTGGGTTAGTCTAAAAACTGTATACATATATTACAAAGATTACAATAAAATAAATCCCCATACACACTACTAAACCACATTGGAAAAATAGCTCTATAATAAGCTAGTTCAGCAAAAATATATAACAAAATGGTCAATGGGGCTCGGTAAAGGGAAGTCTGGGGCCCCTGCTTGAGCTGCTGCCCCCGCGCCCCGACCTCGGATAAGCGGATGACGACGAGGAGGATGAGGAAAATAGTTTTAAGAGCTCAGAAGTTTTAAGAACATATGGATGTGGACAAATTATAAACCGATTATAAACCGATAATTCTTAAACTTTTATTTTTATGATTATTTTTTTTCCTTTAAAGCCTATAATCTAGCCTATATATTTTGTGTTGATAATGTTGGTATTTTGAGTTTGAGGAAAAGTCAAAATGCCATTTTGAAACCTAACATATACATGCAAAAAGCAACAACATAGATTAACAAAAAAAGTAACACATTTATTCATTTTTGATATTGTTTTAGGGATTTCATTTCACAGATTTTCCTTTTCTACATTTTTTCTCCCACCATGATATAATAGTATACCTATAATCGTTCAGGTTACGTGCTAATCCTGTTCTCTGAGTGACGAGACCATCTTTCTACTCCGTTACATATTCCATATGTACGGGGTATAACCCCCATGTCTGCTAAGGACCGTGGATAGGCTTTAAGACACAGCGGCACACCCGGTCAGGCGTACACCCAAACTTATAAAACACCTGTGTAGACGTGCGATCAGTGATGGTTTGATCGGAACTTGTCTCCTGGTGGCTTCTGGATTGGAGAGATGGTCTCTTCACTCGGAGAACCAGGGTTACCACGTAACCCAAACATTCTCTATCGTATCGAGACCATCTCTCCACTCTGTTACATATTCCATATGTACAGGGTAACTCTTTAAGACACCCCGCCAGGAGACGGTGCCACCTAATAGATAGATAGATAGATAGATAGATAGATAGATAGATAGATAGATAGATAGATAGATAGATAGATAGATAGATAGATAGATAGATAGATAGATAGATAGATAGATAGATAGATAGATAGATAGATAGATAGATAGATAGATAGATAAATAGATAGATAGATAGATAGATAGATAGATAGATAGATAGATAGATAGATAGATAGAAGCCCGCAAGATGCAAGGCTGACCAATGGAGGGCTGAGAGTTACCTCTGAGTCCGAGCCACACCAAGTACCTGCTCCGCGAAGGAGGGTCCCGCTGCCACATTCAGGTAGAATCTGGTGAACGTGGAGTGGGAGGACCAAGTGGCTGCTGCGCATATGTTGGCGAGAGAGGCTCCCAGCCACAAAGCCCAAGAAGTCGACACGCTGTGGGTTGCGTGTGCTCGAATCCTGGAGGGGGCAGGACCGCCCGAAAGGGTGTAACCTTGCTGGATGGTGTCCACAACCCAGCGATAAAGTCGACACTTCGACAGTGGTCTAACCAAGCAACTAGTGTGAAAATACACAAAGAGCTGGTCTGACTTTCTTAGCGGCTTAGTGCGCCGTATATACTCAGACAGGGCCCTTACCGGGCAGAGTGCTAGCTGGTCCGCTGCTGAGACAGGTAGGGACAGTTCCAAGCTCTGGGACAGATGGAAGTCAGACAGGACCTTGGGCAAGGACCTTACATATTTTCCTGGATCCTGATTGGTGTCGCCGCCGCAGACGCAAGGCACTGATTGGAGGGTCACAGACCATAATAGCATAGGCCTACAGCGCAGATGAAAATGATTCAGACTACAGTGTTTATTTTTTCAACAATATGAAACTTTGTCTTAGGTGTTTTAAAATGATGCCAAATTTAGTTCTGATTATTCCAATGGCAGAATACAAGGCACAGGGAACTTTGAGGTGCGTAAACGCCACTTAGAGGTGCGTAAACGCTATTTCGAGGTGTGTAAACAGCGTTTATGTGCATTTACAGAGCGCATGGTACCCTGGGCCGCAAGCTGCTCAGGGCCACACCTCTACCCTCCTCCTTTACCCGCCTCTCACCTCCTCATTTGCATTAAAGCTACAGGCACCGAAACGCGTCAATGTGAGACTGGCTCATAGTGGCTGTATTTCTGCACCACGGCTGAATTTCGGGAACGTTTTCAAATACTGTGTTACGGCCCCACTAATATCAATATTAAAGCATCCATAAAGTAGCATGCCATGGGACCTTTAAAGCACCTTCAAATTGCTTCTTTTTTTTTTTGGCATATGAAGTACCCTGTATACCCATGACGGATCTTTAAAGCCTTAACTAGATAGAAGAAAATCTATTTAATATACAGGTACTACATCATTTTACAAATCCATACTTAGTAAAAAAAATGTATCAGTTACGAATTGCCGATTTAATGTTGGAATCTGACTGTGGAAAATATCCTGGAAAATACTTGGAAAATGATACACTGAAAATAGTGGGCACCCTAAACTAAAAAAGGTTTTAAACTAATTTGCACTTCTTGGATTCATTAAGTTTGAAATATATTTTTGCTACTTCCTTTGTTAATGGCGGTCAAATATTCGGTCATGGCACTGGTGTCAATCGATTGAACTGATATGTGATATTATTCACATAGCTAATGTAGTGGCGTACTGTGGTCTTATAACATTACCTAGGGTTAGCAGTATTTGTAATTTATGAACTCTCTGTGGTGTACAAAAGTACAAACCCACTTCTCAAGACTTTTGTGGTCCACTGTACTGAATGAAGGACATTAATGTAAAATACCTAAAACAGCAACCTTATCTTGATTATGAAATTACTTTTACTTTGTTGTGATGAGTGATCTCTATTCTACAAGTTTGTTTTAGATCCGTACTCAGAATGGTATTGTTTGAAAAAACCTGCGTCCTTTAAATAGTTATTGATTTGGTTCAAAAAAATATTAAAACATAATCATCATTATACATTGGAGCATGGGAATAACTCTACAAGCTGCTAAAAAGCTTACATTTCTTAAAAATGATCTCTCCAATCTGAATAGGTCGTTTGTATAGGTCGTCCAAAACGGACCGTAAAGACACATCTAGATTTGCTACGTTTATTTGAGTATTTGAAATGCATTATAATCATTGTCAAGCATAGAATGATTCATTCTAATAAACGATCCACTGAAGAATGTCGTACCTGTGATGATTGGGCAAATTAAACTTGCATGCTCATTGGTCACCTCGACTGTCACCTGACTATATTTTAAAACACAAAAGAGGATGGACCCTTGAAAGATTAGAAGTACAGGAGTATCCCTCCCTCTCTAACCGCTATAACCCTAACGAGAATTGTGTGAGTCCAACAAAGGGTGATACAGTTGATTTGATGAACATGTTGTAGGCATATAAAAATGATAATGCATAATATCTCGATGATAACAGTGTTTAGTCTTTCTGGGTTGAATGAGATCGCAAACTATAGAGTGGTTCTCTTTACCTCCACCTTGCTTTATTATTGCTTGATACTGACCATCAACTGCGCTCTGATTCTCACCATTGTCCTGGACAAAAGCCTACATGAGCCAATGTACATTCTGTTGTGTTCCCTCTGCATTAACGGGGTTTACGGCACCACAGGCTTCTACCCCAAATTCCTCCTGGACCTGCTGTCTTCGTCTCACGTCATCTCCTACAAAGGGTGTCTCATGCAGGCCTTTGTGATGTTTTCGTTTGCCTGCAGTGACCTGTCAATTCTCTCCTTCATGGCCTACGATAGATACCTGGCCATCTGTCGACCCCTCCGCTACCACAGTTTTATGAACAAGCACAGGTTGTCCCAGCTAGTCTGCTTCGCCTGGTTGACACCCTTCAGCATTCTAGCCATCAACATCACCCTTACGTCCAGGCTCACGCTGTGCAGCAACAAGATCCAGCGGCTGTACTGCGTGAACTGGGTCATCGTGTTGCTGGCGTGCCCATCGAACAACACCACAGTGCACAGCATCGTGGCGTACCTCACCATACTGGTGTACGTTTTCCATGGTCTGCTGATCGTCTGGTCCTACATGTACCTGGTAAGGACGTGTCGGGGCTCCATGGAGAACAGGAAGAAGTTCATGCAGACCTGTGTGCCCCATCTCACCTGTATGCTCACCTTCATGTCCACCATAGTCTTTGATGTCATGTACATGCGCTTTGGCTCCAAAAACATTGCTAAGTCGCTCCAGAACTTTATCGCCATAGAGTTTCTGATCATATCCCCGATCATGAACCCCCTTATATATGGATTCAAACTTACCAAAGTACGCAACAAGATTCTGTTTTATTTAAATGTTAATAGGAAGTAGTCACAATAGAGCGTTCACTTTGTTGACAATAATATTTTTAGCAATACATTTAGATTAGTCTATATCTTGTATTTTACACCATTATTTAAAGGTGCAGTTTTTGTATACTAAACTGCTTAGAGGTGATACCACAAGAATACATATACCATCACACATTTATTTTGCTTGCATTTTACTTGTTGCAAGGTACACCTCACCCTAGTTATTTATTCCCTTTCTCAATTTCTCTCTAGGTTGCAGTACAACAATGTTTGGGACAGACACACACACACAAACAGGCAGTCCAATGGCTAATCTTCCAATTACATATATATTAATATAACAACCATAGAATAAAAATTACTATATTGTGTTTCAATTAAAACATTATATATTGGCTATTGTCCATGCTAGACTCATATGGCATATCTTCTAATAAGAAAAAATACAATATAACAACCATACACTAAAACCAAATACATTTTATTTTATTGAAAGACATCTGAAATACATAGTCAAGTGTTCATGCTGGACTCTTGTGGCCTTGTGACTGGTCCAATTTGATACATATTAAGTTTTGTCCCTGGTTCTGCATTTAAGATTACAGAATGTTTACTTAATGTTGAGCAGAAAGAAACCTTGGTTGTTTGTCTTTATTTGCATTGTTATGTCCACTTTTGCTGTTATAACATCTGGATTTCACTTTGTGCATTAATAAAGCCTCATCTACTCACAGGTAATATAAGAAAATTTGACTAAGAAATATATAATGCTATATAATAACAAGGTTTAAAAAAGAACTTGGCTTCAGACTCATGATTCTGTCCCATATGAAGCAATACTATATAAAAATTATGGGAAAATTTGTGCATTGTTCAATTTATTTTATGTTTAGTGATTAAAACAGTTTTAAACCAGCCAAAGAGACTATGTGTATTATTGATGAAATGCATACATTTCTTTTCATCGCCAATATTTGTTTCTAATTTTGCACAAAATTGACACCTTCCCCCCATCTAATATATTTGAAACAAGCCGGTGTTTCCTGGAAAAAGGGAAGGAAGTGACGTCTTAGTGTTTATGATTGTTATTGTCTCATACCACAGAGCTGCCCCTCTCTTATCGTACAATCCCGAGCAGGCTGCAGTTCACTTACCCCCCAAAGGGGCCATTAATTAACAGTAGCAACGCATATCTAAGAACTTCATTCGAGATTCTTTCACAATTCAGCTATTGTATTGACACATGACATTGCTGAACAGCTACATGCAATATATTCAAAATCAAAAAATCCATAAAGCTGCTGCCGCAAAGGATCCTGGGAGGATCCTGGTAGCCTCCTCCATCAGGCAAGGGCTGTTGCAATTCAAGGTCATACTCTTTGGCCTTTGTAACACATCAGCAACGTTTGAACGGCTGATTGCCCCTGCTGCAGACTTTAAGGGGACCCTGGCAAGCTTACAAGAGGTGTAAGGTGTAGGTGTTCGGAGCCATTTGCCAAGCTTACCTTTGCCTCCACCCGGGAAAGTGCCACCGGCTTCGATGAGAAACATCGTTCTGGGGCAATGTCAACAGTGGTGAGGGGGTGGGCACTGACCCGGCCAAGTTGGCTAAGTTGAGTGGGTAACTACTTCCTCATAACATCGTAGAGGTGAGGAACACCTTGGGCCTGGCTTCTTATCGCCATTTCCTTCAAAGACTTTTTCCTTGCCAGCATTGCTAGCACTTTACATCACCAGACACACAAGGAGCAGGCCTTCTTATGGGATAAGCAATACAACACTGCCTTTGAGTTTCGAACCATTCATCGTAAAAACCGACGCTAGCAATGTGGGCCTCTTACTGTGTTGTACCAAGAGGGGGAACAGGTAGAGGTGTCCTACTACAGTACCATCTCAGCTGACCTGGGTGCAATAATTACATAACCCGGCATGAGCTGCTGGTTGTGGTAAAAGCCCTTTGCCATTTCCACCGTTACCTCTATGGCCAACAATGTTGATCCAGGTGAGGTGTGAGCCATCGAACCTCAGGCGGCCCACAGCGGGAACCAGAGGCTGACGTGTACTCAACCGGTTGCGGGATTGGGCATCAGCAGGCCAGCAACCAGTGTGGCTTACTGTTTCAATGTTGGGCAATGATAGCAAGGCCTTTTACTCACAGTGGCTAACCTCTCCCTGATCGATGGTCTGCTGTACCACATCTAGCAAAAGCCTTGGGGAGGCCACCTTAACCATTGCTCCATGGTTCTCCAGCCGGTTCATGGCTCAGTAACATAGGACCTCTTTGGGGACTCGAAGACCCTCATGGCGACTCTGTGGCAGCTTCTACTGGCCAAACTGCTGCCAGGATGTTGAGCTGTTGGTCCACTAGTGTGACAGCTGCACCGCTGAAGGTACCCCCACAACGATAACATGCCCCCTTACAGTATTACCAGTTTGGGGTCCCTATGGATCGCATGGGAGTTGACATCCATGGTCCTTTTCCTCTCACTGATCATGGCAACCGCTATGTTCTAGTGGCTATGGAGGATTTCCCGAAATGGCCATTTGCGGTGTCAGATCAGACCTCGTTATCCCGGCAACTAGTGCAGGAACTGTTATGTTGGTTCGATGCAACAGAGGAACTCCATGTGGACCAGGGGCATAACTTTGAGGCCCAGGTATTCCAGGACTTTGACTGGGGGTGAAGAAGACTCAGACCACCTCATTGCATCCACAGAGCGTTGATCTTGTGGATAGTTTAATCATGATGGCCCATCAGCTTGTAATCCTCTCCAACTGGCTACAAAGAGACTGGGACCTTAATTTTCGCCTGATCCAAAGGTCATACAGAACCACAGTTCAAGAGTTTACACACTGCACCCTGGCCGCAAACGGAAGTTGTGGACCCCAGTAGACCTAATGTTCGGGCCTCCTCCAGAACCAGGACTGGGCAGTGAGCCTGGCCTGGAATATTTCTCACAGCTACGACAGTGGTTCAGAGAGACTCAAACATTCATCAGACGGGCCCTTGAAGATGCCGGAGTTCGCAAAGAGCAGGCTTAAGGAAAGAAGGGGGTCCCTACAAAGCTCAGCAGTCATTGGACTGGGTCATGCAATCCCCTGTTGTAAAATTAGGAGTGTAACGACCCATCAATTTAGTTCGGCAATCGATTGATTGCCGAACGATCCATCTGCATCAATGTAACGCTCAAACATTGATGCATATCGCTGTATTATATTTACTTCCCTGCTGAGCACACAGTGCCACTGAGGCGAACAACATCTTCCTCTGCACCTCAGGGACTGATGCCCTGAGTGGTTTCCAGCGTAGAACATGTTTAAAAGAGTTTTTTTCCGGTTTAAATAAATAAATTAACAACTAACATCTTAATTTTAAAGTCTTTGTCTTCCGTTAATGCCTCAGATTATCACAATACATTATAATTGGCAAGCATAATATGATACATTCTAATGTAGTATTCACTGAAGAAGGTAGTTCCGGTGCTGACTAACATGATTGGTGGATTTGAGCTTGCATGCTCATTGGGTGCCTTGACTGTCTTGACTATATTTTAACACACTAAAGAGGACCCTTTAGGGATGAGGAGTATAGGACAATCCCTCCCTCTCTTACAACTGTAACCCTAATGAGCATTGTGTAACTCCAGCAGTGGTATAGTTTCATTGTGAATATGTTGTAAGCATATCAACATGATTATGGATAATTTCTCACATATAACAGTGTTAAGTCTTTCTGGGTTGAATGAGGTCACAAACTACAGAGTGGTTATCTTTATCTCCACCTTGCTTTGTTATTGTTTGATACTAACCATCAACTGCGCTCTGATTCTCACCATTGTCCTGGACAAAAGCCTGCATGAGCCCATGTACATTCTGTTGTGTTGCCTCTGCATTAACGGGATTTATGGCACCACAGGCTTCTACCCCAAATTCCTCCTGGACCTGCTGTCTTCGTCTCATGTCATCTCCTACAACGGTTGTCTCATGCAGGCCTTTGTGATGTTTTCGTTCGCATGCAGCGACCTGTCTATTCTCTCCTTCATGTCCTACGATAGATACCTGGCCATCTGTCGACCCCTGCACTACCACAGATTTATGAACAAGCACAGGTTGTCCCAGCTAGTCTGCTTCGCCTGGTTGACCCCCTTCAGCATTCTAGCCATCAACATCACCCTTACGTCCAGGCTCACGCTGTGCAGCGACAAGATCCAGCGGCTGTACTGTGTGAACTGGGTCATCGTGCTGCTGGCGTGCCCGTCGAACAACACCACAGTGCACAGCATCGTGGCGTACCTCACCATACTGGTGTATGTTTTCCATGGGCTGCTGATCGTCTGGTCCTACATGTACCTGGTGAGGACCTGTCGGGGCTCCATGGAGAACAGGCAGAAGTTCATGCAGACCTGTGTGCCCCATCTTACCTGCCTGCTTACCTTCCTGTCCACCATCGTCTTTGATATCATGTACATGCGCTTTGGCTCCAAAAACATTGCTACGTCACTGCAGAACTTCATCGCCATAGAGTTTCTGATCATACCCCCAATCATGAACCCCCTTATATATGGATTCAAACTGACCAAAGTACGCAACAAGATTCTGTTTTATTTAAATGTTAATAGGAAGTAGTCACAATAGAGCGTTCATTTGTTGACAATAATATTTTTTGCAATACATTTAGATTGGTCTATATCTTCTTGTATTTTACACCATTATTTAAAGTGCAGTTTTTGTATACTAAACTGCTCGGAGGTGATACCTCAAAAATACATATACCATCACACATTTATTTTGCTTGCATTTTACTTGTTGCAAGGTAAACCTCTCTCTAGTTATTTATTCCCTTTCTCAATGTCTCTCTAGTTTGCAGTACAACAATGTTTGGGACAGACACACACACAAACAGGCAGTCCAATGGCTAATCTTCCAATCACAAATATATTAATATAACAACCATAGAATAAAAGTGACTATATTGTGTTTCAATTAAAACATTATATATTGGGTATTGTTCATTCTAGACTCATATGGCATATCTTCTAATAAGAAAAAATACAATATAACAACCATACACTAAAACCAAATACATTTTATTTTATTGGAAGACATCCGAAATACATGGTCAAGTGTTCGTGCTGGACTCTTATGGCCTAAGGACTGGTCCAATTTGATACATATTAAGTTTTGGCTCTGGTTTTGCATTTAAGATTACATGTTTACTTCATGTTAAGAAGAAAGAAACCTTGGTTGTTTGTCTTTATTTGCATTGTTATGTCCACTTTTGCTGTTATAACATCTGGATTTCACTTTGTGCATTAATAAAGCCTTATCTACTTACAAGTAATATAAGAAAATTTGATTAAGAATTATATAATGCTATATATAAAAACAAGGTTTAACAAAGAACTTGGCTTCAGACTTGTCATGATGTCCTACATGTAGCAATACTATATAAAAATGATGGGAAAATTTGTGCATTGTTGAATTTATTTTATGTTTAGTGATTTAAACAGTTTTAAACCAGCCTAATAATGCTAAAAGGGACAATGTGTATTATTGATGAAATGCATACATTTCTTTTCATCGCCAATACTTGTTTCTAATTTTGCACAAAAATGACACCTTCCCCGACTCTCTCTGTTGGTCCTGATCAGCCTATGGTTTGATTTCTATTATATTTGAAATGGGCCGGTATTTCCGGAAAAGAGGGAAGGAAGTGACCTCTTAGTGTTGATAAATGCATTTTTTTTTATTTCTGACATTTCTTTATGATTGTTATTGTCTCATACTACAGAGCTGCCCCTCTCTTATCGTACAATCCCGAGCAGGCTGCAGTTCAGGCTGCAGTTCACTTACCCCCCAAAGGGGCCAGAAATTAGACTTCATTTGTGAAGACATAGTACCTTTAACTTGTTTAAATCAGAGAGTACAATTATCATGTTAAAACGCAATGCTGGGATGTTAGGTCAGAGGAAGCCAGCAAAAATTTGTCTTTCAAACGTTGAGAGTTGAAAGGATAAACAATTATCGTTATTATAATAATATGCTTCCTTTTCAAATAGTTTCACATCAAAATTAGAAAATTACAATATAAATTGGTAAGTATAAATATAAAATAAATAAAAAACCAAGTGCTAACAGTAGCAACACATATCTAAGAACTTGATTAGAGATTCTTTCACAATTCAGCTATTGTATTGACACGTTGCTGAACAGCTACATGCAATACATTAAAAATCTAAAAATCAATAAAGATGCTGCCGCAGAGGATCCTGGGAGGGGTTTGGACTATTATTAGTTGGACCTCCTAGAGCCCTTCTGGGTCCTTTGTGGTAGTGACATTAGGTGGGGTTCAATGGTTGGTCTATGCCAAGGTAGCAGTAGAGTTGCGGAAAAACCGACAACGCCAAAGAGATGTTTAGGCTGGTGGGTTAAGGCAGTGTTGTATATTGTGTTCAGTGTGCTTTCAATTTAAGGCAGTTCTCACAGCCGAGCGGTGTAAGGGGCACAAGAGCTGTGATTAACCGTTGAAAACGGGCACCTCGTTGTAGCTAAATTGATGTCAGAAGTGGGATTAAACATTGATAATGCAGAAGGCGATTCCTGGTTGGGGGTTTCCCATGAGGCATCCAAAGGATGGGACCCACGGAGGAGTGAGATGTTGTGGGGCGCTCTGATGAGCCTATTGCAACAGGGTTGACAACTTCCCAGAGGCCGTGGGCAGCTGCCTATTGGACGCCCGCACAACTTCCAAAGTTTTCTGGGGCGACCCCATCAGAGCCCTACCTCGCACAGTCCTTCCTGCTGCCCTACATTGTGGCTGGAGTGTGGATGATTAAGCCATCCACCTTGCCCTGGCCTAGGCGGGGACGGCAGGGCGTGTACTCCAGGCCTTCTTATGGGATAAGCAATACAACACTGCCTTTGACTTTCAAACCATTCATCGTAAAAACCGACGCTAGTGATGTGGGCCTCGTGCTGTTTTGTACCAAGAGGGAGAACGGGGAGAGGTGTCCTACTACAGTACCATCGCAGCTGACCTGGGCGCAATAATTGGAAAACCCGGCATGAGCTGCTTGTTGTGGTAAAAGCCCTTTGCCATTTCCACCGTTACCTCTATTGCCAACAATGTTGATCCAGGGGAGGTGTGAGCCATCGAACCTCAGGCGGCCCACAGCAGGAACCAGAGGCTGACGTGTACTCAACCGGTTTTGGGATTGGGTGTCAGCAGGCCAGCGACCAGTGTGGCTTACTGTTTCAATGTTGGGCAATGATAGCAAGGCCTTTTCCTCACAGTGGCTAACCTCTCCCTGATTGATGGTCTGCTGTACCACATCTGGCAAGCACCTTGGAGAGGCCACCTTAACCATTGCTCCATGGTTCTCCAGCCGGTTCATGGCTCAGTAACATAGGACCTCTTTGGGGACTCAAAGACCCTCATGGCAACTCTGTGGCAGCTTCTACTGGCCAAACTGCAGCCAGGATGTTGAGCTGTTGGTCCACTAGTGTGACAGCTGCACCGCTGAAGGTACCCACACAACGATAACATGCCCCCTGACAGTATTACCAGGTGGAGGTCCATATGGATCGCATGGGAGTCGACATCCATGGTCCTTTTCCTCTCATGATAATGGCAACCGCTATGTTCTTGTGGCTATGGGGGATTTCCCGAAATGGCCATTTGCGGTGTAAGATCAGACCTCGTCATCACGGCGACTAGTGCAGGAGCTGTTACGTTGGTTCGGTGCAACAGAGGAACTCCATGTGGACCAGGGGCGTAACTCAGGTATTCCAGGACTTCGACTGGGGGTGAAGACTCGGACCACCTCATTGCATCCACAGAACGTTGATCTTGTGGATAGTTTAATCATGATGGCCCATCAGCTTGCTATCCTCTCCAACCGGCTACAAAAAGACTGGGACCTTAATTTTCCCCAGATCCAAAGGTCATACAGAACCACAGTTCAAGAGTCCACACACTGCACCCAAGCCGCAAACGGAAGTTGCGGACCCCAGTAGACCTAATGTTCAGGCCTCCTCCAGAATCAGGACTGGGCATTGGACTGGGTCATGCACTCCCCTGTTGGAGTGTTAGGGGTGTAATGATCCATCAATGTAGATCGATTCATCGATTGATTGCTGAACGATCCAACTGCATCAATGTAACACTCAAACATCGATGCATATCGCTGTATTATATTTACTACCCTGCTGAGCACACAGTGCCACCGAGGCGAACAACATCTTCCTCTGCACCTCCAGGACTGTCGCCCTGTGTGGTTTCCAGCGTAAAACATGTTTAAAAGAGTTTTTTTCCGGTTTAAATAAATAAAACACCTAACATCTTAGTTTTAAAGTCTTTGTCTTCCGTTAATGCTTCAGATTATCACAATGCATTAGAATTTGCAAGCATAATATGATACATTCTAATGTAGTATTCACTGAAGAAGGTAGTTCCTGTGCTGACTAACATGATTGGTGGATTTGAGCTTGCATGCTCATTGGGTGCCTTGACTGTCTTGACTATATTTTAACACACTAAAGAGGACCCTTTAGGGATGAGGAGTATAGGACAATCCCTCCCTCTCTTACAACTGTAACCCTAATGAGCATTGTGTTACTCCAGCTAAGAGTGGTATAGTTTAATTGTGAATATGTTGTAAGCATATGAACATGATTATGGATAATGTCTCACTGATAACAGTGTTAAGTCTTTCTGGGTTGAATGAGGTCACAAACTACAAAGTGGTTCTCTTTACCTCCACATTGCTTTGTTATTGCTTGATACTAACCATCAACTGCGCTCTGATTCTCACCATTGTCCTGGACAAAAGCCTGCATGAGCCCATGTACATTTTGTTATGTTGCCTCTGCATTAACGGGATTTACGGTACCACAGGCTTCTACCCCAAATTCCTCCTGGACCTGCTGTCTTCGTCTCATGTCATCTCCTACAACGGGTGTCTCGTGCAGGCCTTTGTGATGTTTTCGTTTGCATGCAGCGACCTGTCAATTCTCTCCGTCATGGCCTACGATAGATACCTGGCCATCTGTCGACCCCTGCATTACCACAGATTTATGAACAAGCACAGGTTGTCCCAGCTAGTCTGCTTCTCCTGGTTGACCCCCTTCAGCATTCTAGCCATCAACATCACCCTTTCGTCCAGGCTCACGCTGTGCAGCAACAAGATCCAGCGGCTGTACTGCGTGAACTGGGTCATCGTGCTGCTGGCGTGCCCGTCGAACAACACCACAGTGCACAGCATCGTGGCGTACCTCACCATACTGGTGTATGTTTTCCATGGGCTGCTGATCGTATGGTCTTACATGTACCTGGTGAGGAAGTGCCGGGACTCCATGGAGAACAGGAAGAAGTTCATGCAGACCTGTGTGCCCCATCTCACCTGCCTGCTCACCTTCCTGTCCACCATAGTCTTTGATGTCATGTACATGCGCTTTGGCTCCAAAAACATTGCTACGTCACTGCAGAACTTCATCGCCATAGAGTTTCTGATCATACCCCCGATCATGAACCCCCTCATATATGGATTCAAACTGACCAAAGTACGCAACAAGATTTTGTTTTATTTAAATATTAATAGGAAGTAGTCACAATAGCGCGTTCATTTATTGACAATAATATCTTTTGCAATATATTTAGATTGGTCTATATCTTCTTGTATTTTACACAATTATTTAAAGTGCAGTTTTTGTACTAAACTGCTTAGAGGTGATACCACAAAAATACATATACCATCACACATTGATTTTGCTTGCATTTTACTTGTTGCAATGTAAACCTCTCTCTGGTTATTTATTTTCTGTCTCAATGTCTCTCTAGGTTGCAGTACAACAATGTTTGGGACAGACACACACACAAACAGGCAGTCCAATGGCTAATCTTCCAATCACAAATATATTAATATAACAGCCATAGAATAAAAGTGACTATATTGTGTTTTAATTAAAACATTATATATTGGGTATTGTTCATGCTAGACTCATATGGCATAACTTCTAATAAGAAAAAATACAATATAACAACCATACATTAAAACCAAATACATTTTATTTTATTGAAAGACATCTGAAATACATAGTCAAGTGTTCATGCTGGACTCTTGTGGCCTTGTGACTGGTCCAATTTGATAGATATTAAGTTTTGTCCCTAGTTCTGCATTTAAGATTACAGAATGTTTACTTAATGTTGAGCAGAAAGAAACCTTGGTTGTTTGTCTTTATTTGCATTGTTATGTCCACTTTTGCTGTTATAACATCTGGATTTCACTTTGTGCATTAATAAAGCCTCATCCACTCATAGGTAATATAAGAAAATTTGATTAAGAAATATATAATGCTATATATAATAACAAGGTTTAACAAAGAACTTGGCTTCAGACTCATGATTCTGTCCCACATGTAGCAATACTATATAAAAATGATGGGAAAATTTGTGCATTGTTCAATTTATTTTATGTTTAGTGATTAAAACAGTTTTAAACCAGCCTAATAATGCTAAAAGGGACTATGTGTATTATTGATGAAATGCATACATTTCTTTTCATCGCCAATATTTGTTTCTAATTTTGCAAAAAAATGACACCTTCCCCCCTTCTAATATATTTAAAACGAGCCGGTATTTCCTGGAAAAAGGGAAGGAAGAGACGTCTTAGTGTTGATAAATGCATTTTTTTTATTTCTGACATTTGTTTATGATTGTTATTGTCTCATACCACAGAGCTGCCCCTCTCTTATCGTACAATCCCGAGCAGGCTGCAGTTCACTTACCCCCCAAAGGGGCCATTAATTAACATTAGCAACGCATATCTAAGAACTTCATTAGAGATTCTTTCACAATTCAGCTATTGTATTGACACATGACATTGCTGAACAGCTACATGCAATATATTCAAAATCAAAAAATCCATAAAGCTGCTGCCGCAAAGGATCCTGGGAGGATCCTGGGAGCCTCCTCCATCAGGCAAGGGCTGTTGCAATTCAAGGTCATACTCTTTGGCCTTTGTAACACATCAGCAACGTTTGAACGGCTGATTGCCCCTGCTGCAGACTTTAAGGGGACCCTGGCAAGCTTACAAGAGGTGTAAGTTGTAGATGTTCGGAGCCATTCGCCAAGCTTACCTTCGCCTCCACCCGGGAAAGTGCCACCGGCTTCGATGAGAAACATCGTTCTGGGGCAATGTCAACAGTGGTGAGGGGGTGGGCACTGACCCGGCCCAGTTGGCTAAGTTGAGTGGGTGACCACTTCCTCATAACATCGTAGAGGTGAGGAACACCTTGGGCCTGGCTTCTTATTGCCATTTCTTTCAAAAACTTTTCCCTTGCCAGCATTGCTAGCACTTTTCATCACCAGACACACAAGGAGCAGGCCTATTTATGGGATAAACAATACAACACTGCCTTTGACTTTCGAACCATTCATCGTAAAAACTGACGCGAGTAATGTGGGCCTCATACTGTGTTGTACCGAGAGGGTGAACAGGTAGAGGTGTCCTACTACAGTACCATCTCAGCTGACCTTGGCGCAATAATTGCATAACTCGGCATGAGCTGCTGGTTGTGGTAAAAGCCCTTTGCCATTTCCACCGTTACCTCTATGGCCAACAATGTTGATCCAGGTGAGATGTTAGCCATCGAACCTCAGGCAGCCCACAGCAGGAACCAGAGGCTGACGTGTACTCAACCGGTTGCGGGATTGGGCATCAGCAGGCCAGCAACCAGTGTGGCTTACTGTTTCAATGTTGGGCAATGATAGCAAGGCCTTTTCCTCACAGTGGCTAACCTCTCCCTGATCGATGGTCTGCTGTACCGCATCTGACAAATGCCTTGGGGAGGCCACCTTAACCATTGCTCCATGGTTCTCCAGATGGTTCATGGCTCAGTAACATAGGACCACTTTTGGGGACTCGAAGACCCTCATGGTGACTCTGTGGCAGTTTCTTCTGGCCAAACTGCTGCCAGGATGTTGAGCTGTTGGTCCACTAGTGTGACAGCTGTACCGCTGAAGGTACCCCCACAACGATAACATGCCCCCTTACAGTATTACCAGGTGGGGGTCCCTATGGATCACATAGGAGTTGACATCCATGGTCCTTTTCCTCTCACTGACAATGGCAACCGCTATGTCCTTGTGGCTATGGGGTGGTGTCAGATCAGACCTCGACATCACGGCAACTAGTGCAGGAGCTGGTAGGTTGGTTCGGTGCAACAGAGGAACTCCATGTGGACCAGGGGCGTAACTTTGAGGCCCAGGTATTCCAGGACTTCGACTGGGAGTGAAGACTCAGACCACCTCATTGCATCCACAGAATGTTGATCTTGTGGATAGTTTAATCATGATGGCCCATCAGCTTGCTATCCTCTCCAACGGGCTACAAAGCGACTGGGACCTTAATTTTCCCCTGATCCAAAGGTCATACAGAACCACAGTTCAAGAGTGCACACACTGCACCCCGGCCGCAAACGGAAGTTTTGGACCCCAGTAGACCTAATGTTCGGGCCTCCTCCTGAACCAGGACTGGGCAGTGAGCCTGGCCTGGAATATTTCTCACTACGACAGTGGTTCAGAGAGACTCACGCATTCATTACACGGGCCCTCGAAGATGCCGGAGTTCGCAAAGAGCAGGCTTATGACTCCCGCTGCACGGAAGAGGACTTTGTAACGGGGGCCCAAGTGCGGGAATACGCTCCCGGAAGGAAAGAAGGGGGTCCCTACAAAGCTCAGCAGTCATTGGACTGGGTCATGCACTCCCCTGTTGTAGTATTAGGGGTGTAACGATCCATCAATGTAGATCGATTCATCGATTGATTGCCGAACGATCCAACTGCATCAATGTAACGCTCAAACATCGATGCATATCGCTGTATTATATTTACTACCCTGCTGAGCACACAGTGCCACCGAGGCAAACAACATCTTCCTCTGCACCTCCAGGACTGACGCCCTGTGTGGTTTCCACACCTAACATCATAATTTTAAAGTCTTTGTCTTCCGTTAATGCCTCAGAATATCACAATACATTATAATTGGCAAGCATAATATGATACATTGTAATGTAGTATTCACTGAAGAAGGTAGTTCCTGTGCTGACTAACATGATTGGTGGATTTGAGCTTGCATGCTCATTGGTTGCCTTGACTGTCTTGACTATATTTTAACACACTAAAGAGGACGCTTTAGGGATGAGGAGTATAGGACAATCCCTCCCTCTCTTACAACTGTAACGCTAATGAGCATTGTGTTACTCCAGCAAAGAGTAATATAGTTTCATTGTGAATATGTTGTAAGCATATGAACATGATTATGGATAATGTCTCACTGATAACAGTGTTAAGTCTTTCTGGGTTGAATGAGGTCACAAACTACAGAGTGGTTCTCTTTACCTCCACCTTGCTTTGTTATTGCTTGATACTAACCATCAACTGCGCTCTGATTCTCACCATTGTCCTGGACAAAAGCCTGCATGAGCCCATGTACATTCTGTTGTGTTGCCTCTGCATTAACGGGATTTACGGCACCACAGGGTTCTACCCCAAATTCCTCCTGGACCTGCTTTCTCCGTCTCATGTCATCTCCTACAACGGGTGTCTCGTGCAGGCCTTTGTGATGTTTTCGTTTGCATGCAGCGACCTGTCCATTCTCTCCGTCATGTCCTACGATAGATACCTGGCTATTTGTAGGCCCCTGCACTACCACCGCTATATGAACAAGCACAGGCTGTCCCTGCTGATCTTCTTCTCTTGGTTGATCCCTTTCAGCTTTCTGGCCGTCTGCATTATACTTACCTCCCGGCTCACGCTGTGCAGCACCAAGATCCAGCGGCTGTACTGTGTGAACTGGGTCATCGTGTTGCTGGCGTGCCCGTCGAACAACACCACACCGAACAGCATCGTGGTGTACCTCACCATGCTGGTGTATGTTTTCCATGGTCTGCTGATCGTCTGGTCCTACATGTACCTGGTGAGAACGTGTCGGGACTCCATGGAGAACAGGAAGAAGTTCATGCAGACCTGTGTGCCCCATCTCACCTGCATGCTCATCTTCCTGTCCACCGTCATCTTTGATATCATGTACATGCACTTTGGCTCCAAAAACATCGCTCAGTCGCTGAGGAACTTCATTTCCATAGTGTTCATGATTATATCCCCGATCATGAACCCCGTCATATATGGATTCAAACTGACCAAAGTACGCAACAAGATAATTTTTTATTTAAATGTTTATAGTAAATACACATAACTGAGGTTTCATGTATTGACAATAATTATCATAGAAATACATTTAGATTGGTCTATATCTGTTTATTTACACCATAATGTAAAGTGTAGTATCGTTTACTACAAAGAGGTGAGGTGATACCACAATAATGCTTTAACACATTACACCACACATTTCCTTTGCTTGCCTTTTGCTCGTTGCAGGGTCAACTTTTTACCTGGTTATTTATTCCCTGTCTCAATTTCTCTCTAGATTGCAAAGAGTACATGTTTGGGACAGACACACAAACAGAAATAGAAAAAAACATACAATATAACAACCATACACCAAAATTAAATTATTTTATTTATTAAAAGACTTCTTGTGACTGGTGAAATGCATCGCTCAGTCGATTGTGACTGTCTCTATTGGCTTTGATTTCGACTTAATATTACAGAATGTTATCTTCACGTTAAGTATAAATACTTTTCTTCCTTTGCACTGTTCGGTCCACATTTGCTGCTAGTAAACCTGCATTTCCCTTAGGGGATTAATAAAGTGTTATCTATGTATTTATTAAATGCAAGGCGGTAAAATAAGAACATTGCATTAAAAATGTATAATCCTGATTTAAGGTTAAAAACAAACTTGACATAAGCTTCTCAAGATGCTGTCCCCACATGTAGCAAATTTTAATTAAAAAAAATTGGAAAAATCTTAACATGTTTTAAAAAATATTATATGCATTGATTTCACAGATTCAACCTTTCTAATGCTAAAATGGACTACATGTAGCTCATTTAAATGCATAAACTGCTTTACATTTCCAATATTTGAACAGGTTGTAATTCTTCCAAAAATGAAACCTTGCCCAAATCTCTGGTATTGATCGATATGTCATTTCATTTCCATTACATTTTAAACCTGCTGTTTTAAAATGTAGACCCTTGCCGTACCACCCTCTCGCCCCAGTTGTTGTTGGGCAGGCGGCACCAGCACCACATGTGCTGCAGCGATTGGCTCCCCTGCTGATTCTCTCTCCGGGGGGGGGCCCTGCGGCCCTGTCTGTCAGCGCCAGTAAACTTGAGGGACTATGTGTCGGGTGATGGGGATGTTGGGGAGAACTGACCCCTCAGGTGGGGGCTTTGACCTGGAAGGATTTGTTGCCTCATACGCGTTGGCATATGAAGTACCCTACCTGTATACCCATGATGGTTCTTTAAAGCTTTAACCAGATAACAGAAAATCGATATAATATACAAGTACTACATCATTTTGCAAATCCATACTTATTAGTACATTTTTTATCAGTTACGAATTACTGATTTAATGGAAAACGGTGGGAATCTGACTATGGAAAATATCCTGGAAACACTTGGAAAATGATACACTGAAAATAGTGGGCACCCTAAACTAAATGTCAAAGGTTTTGAAGTAATGTGCACTTCTTCGATTCATTGAGTTTGAAATATATTTGTGTATTTTGTTAATGGAGGCCAAATATTCAGTCATGGCACTGGTGTCATTCGATTGAACTGATATGTCTTGTGTTTATCATTCCACATAGCTAATGTAGTCGCATACTGTGGTCTTATAACATTACCTAGGGTTAGCAGTATGTGCTATTTATGAACTCTATGTACAGAACCTGTTCTGTACAAAAGTCCAAACCCACTTCTCAAGACTTTTGTGGTGCACTGTATCGAATGCAGGTCATTAATGCAAAATACCCAAAACAGCAACCTGATCTTGATTGTCAAATTACTTTTATTTTTCTATTCTACAAGTTTTTTAGATCCAAACTCAGTGTGAGATTGTTCGAAAAAACAACGTATTTTAAAAAGTTGTTGATCTGGTTAAAAATATATATATATTTAAACGTAATCTTCATTATATATTGGAGCATGGGAATAGCTCTACAAGCTGCTAAAAAGCTTACATTTCTTTAACATGATCTCCAATTGGAACGATATAATAGGTTGTTTGTAAAGGTTGTCCAAAACGGCCAATATAATGTTGGTCCCTTTTCGACTGTTCTAGGAAACTGCAATACGTCACATATTTAAGCCTCTGTCTGCCCAAAATAATGTATTACATAAGGAAGCCAAGACACAACCCTAGTATCAGTGTTCTTTATAAAATATTCTTTATGTTTATTTGAGTATTTAAAATACATTATAATCATTGTCAAGCATAATATGATTCACTCTAATGTACCATCCACTGAAGAACGTCGTTCCTGTGCCGACTAACATGGTTAACCGATTTAAGCTTGCATGCTCATTGGTTGATTTGACTGTCTCCTGGCTATATTTTAAAACACAAAAGAGGACGGACTCTTTAGGGATGAGGAGTACAGGAGTATCCCTCCCTCTCTAACCACTATAACCCTAATGAGAATTGTGTGAGTCCAAAGAAGAGTGATACAGTTGAATCAATGATTATGTTGTAGGCATATGAAAATGATGATGGATAATATCTCTATGATAACAGTTTTTAGTCTTTCTGGGTTGAATGAGGTCACAAACTACAGTGGTTCTCTTTTCCTCCGTCTTGCTTTATTATTGCTTGATACTAACCATCAACTGCTCTCTGATTCTCACCATTGTCCTGGACAAAAGCCTGCATGAGCCCATGTACATTCTGTTGTGTTGCCTCTGCATTAACGGGATTTACGGCACCACAGGCTTCTACCCCAAATTCCTCCTGGACCTGCTGTCTTCGTCTCACGACATCTCCTACAAAGGGTGTCTCATGCAGGCCTTTGTGATGTTTTCGTTTGCATGCAGCGACCTGTCCATTCTCTCCGTCATGGCCTATGATAGATACCTAGCAATCTGTCAACCCCTCTCCGCTACCACAGTTTTATGAACAAGCACAGGTTGTCCCAGCTAGTCTGCTTCTCCTGGTTAACCCCTTTCAGCATTTTTGCCATCAACATCGCCCTCACATCCAGGCTCACGCTGTGCAGCGACAAGATCCAGCAGCCGTACTGCGTGAACTGGGTCATCGTGCTGCTGGCGTGCCCGTCGAACAACACCACTGGTGCACAGCATCGTGGCGCACCTCACCATGCTGGTGTATGTTTTCCATGGGCTGCTGATCGTCTGGTCCTACATGTACCTGGTGGGGTACATGTACAGGAGGTACTTGTTTGCAGTCTCCGATGAGACAGATGCATGACCACATGAATTTCAAACTTCAAATGGCTCAGTTTATGGCCAAATAATATGGCCTAATTCACACACGGAATAGCGTTTTCTTCCACAACTTCAGAAACATTGAGTCCTCAAATAAATTTCGGCCAAGAAAACTTAACACACATATGATATGCGGTAACTGTGGTTCTATTTAATGATATACGCAATAAATTAACAAACATCGTTTCATACCAGTATTGTATGCATTATTGTTATCGCGTCCGCTTTCATTAATTATCTTACACATACACACACCCGCACCCGCATTTGTTCATTCTTTTTAACTCGGAGTAAAACGATGTTTGCTCACGATCAAATACGATCAAATACGATCAAATCAATCCTAAAAGTTATGGGCTTGCACTTGATGTCTGTGTCAAGAAAATATGTATTTGCTGTACAGTGTTTACAGATGCATTGATTTAAAAGTGAGGTGCACAAGCAACATTATGCATGCACCCTAAAAATAGCATCTGAACAACGCGCCACTGACTTTAAACCAGGTATTTCCTGGTTTGTGGCGCAATTGTTTTCTGAAACTGCAAAATAGCACCAGGGAACGTTTGCGCCAGAACACGCCTCCTCCTTTCGCCGAACCACCCCTTGGGGTGCAAGATCATTCCCTAATTCAGAGGCTTGTGGGGGTGGAGGGAAAAGAAAGCTCTGCACCAGTTGCCATCTAGCAATGACACTCTCTTGACTCTCTACACTGACAATGTCAGTGTAGAGAGTCAAATGCGCCGGATGCAAGATAGGGCCCGTTATGTTTTTGAACATAACAGCTCCGCCATCGGCACACGCGCAGGTAAGAACACAAACGCACGTGCACACCCCGCAGCGACACTCGCCCTTAAACATAACGGCTCCACCATCGACACGCACGCGCTGGTTAGAACACACATGCACGCGCACACACCGCAATGAAAATCGCCCAGGTAAGACGTTATGTTTTTAAACATAATGGCTCCACTGTCGACAAACTTTCACAGGTAACACATACTGTCTATAGACTGTAGAAATTGTGATAAAAGAAGGGAAGAGACAATTTCTCACCCCAACAAGCAATGGCGGGTCGTTAATTTAGTCATATAAAAAACGTTAATTTCAAACATCGCATATGAACCCATAAGTCATGTGATCTTAAAGAGACAGTGTCCCTATAACACGATGATAACATGTCAATAACACAGTATGCTGAATTATGTCTATAGAGTCCACCACAAGAGTACAGTTTGTTGCTTAAATGTAATATTACCCTCCTTCTTGAGCCTCCCGAAATGTCTTGCGATATTGATACCCCCCTTCCCCCTGCGGACTGTTTTAGTTGTTTTATTTTTCTTATGTTTTGTGTGTATTCTATATGTCACTGTAGCCTACTGCTGCCTGTCTTGGCCAGGACACTGGAAGAGATGTTTAATCTCAATGAGGATTATTATTTTCAACTAATCAATAGTAGTTGCCTTGCATTTTAAAATGTCATTGCCCTTTTCAGCCCTGAATAAAAGTAAAAGATTTTTAATAATTGATTTGCATGCGAAGTATACTATACTTTCCATTAAACAATTACCCCTGTTACTATAAATTAACACATTTTATCATGTAATCAAATGCTCACACACTAGCTTCTTTCAGACACACGTGTAAATCCTGATATTCTCCTGATGGCCGTATGTGTGAACATAACCCTGAAAATCTCCTGAATAATACTACCCCTGCAGTAGTTTTTCCTCCGTAGGAAATGTAAATTACCTTAAATGTGAATGATAAGTAAAAAGTCTGTATTTCTCACACCAATTCAGTGGTCGTGTTGGGTATGTTATTGAGTGGTCCCCTAAATGATAATCAGTCTGTTGCCATTTGTTTGCTGGATGGTTAAATTTTTTTTTTAAATGTTGGCACTGCTTTTAAGACTCATTTGTGGTGAACTTCATGTCATACGTATTTGACACGCGTATTTGACACGTGTCAAAATGTATTTTATATATATTTTATATTATATATATAATATATTATATTATGCGCTCAGAAATGTGTTACATTATTGACTGGGGTTTCCACATTATTGCGAAAACTCTAGTTACAATAATTAGCAGCATAATATGATTCATTCTAATGTAACATCCACTGAAGAAGGTTGTTCCTGCGCTGTCTAATGTGATTGGGCGATTTGAGCTTGCATGCTCATTGGTTTCCTGGACTGTCTCCTGACTATATTTTAACAGACATGAAAGAGGACGGACCCTTTAACGATGAGGAGAATAGGAGAATCTCTCCCTCTTTAACCATTATAGCCTGAATGAGCATTGTGTGACTCCAGCAAAGAATGGTATGGTTTCATTGATGAATTTGTTGTAGGCATTTGAATATGATGATGGATAATATCTCTCTGATAACTGTGTTCAGTCTTTCTGGGTTGAATGAGATCACAAACTATACAGTGGTTATCTTTTCCTCCACCTTGCTTTATTATTGCTTGATACTAACCATCAACTGCGTTCTGATTCTCACCATTGTCCTGGACAAAAGCCTGCATGAGCCCATGTACATTCTGTTGTGTTGCCTCTGCATTAACGGGCTTTACGGCACCACAGGCTTCTACCCCAAATTCCTCCTGGACCTGCTGTCTTCGTCTCATGTCATCTCCTACAACGGGTGTCTCATGCAGGCCTTTGTGATGTTTTCATTTGCATGCAGCGACCTGTCCATTCTCTCCGTCATGGCCTACGATAGATACCTGGCCATCTGTAGACCCCTGCACTACTACCGTTTTATGAACAAGCTCAGGTTGTCCCTCCTGGTCTGTTTCTCCTGGTTGATCCCTTTCAGCTTTCACGCCGTCCTCATCATCCTTACCTCCAGGCTCACGCTCTGCAGTGCCCAGATCCAGCGGCTGTACTGTGTGAACTGGGTCATTGTGTTGCTGGCGTGCCCGTCAAACAACACCACACCAAGCAGCATTGTGGTGTATATCACAGTATCAGTGTATGTTTTCCATGGGCTGCTGATCGTCTGGTCCTACATGTACCTGGTGAGGACGTGTCGGGACTCCATGGAGAACAGGAAGAAGTTCATGCAGACCTGTGTGCCCCATCTCACCTGCATGCTCACCTTCCTGTCAACAGTCTTCTTTGATATCATGTACATGCACTTTGGCTCCAAAAACATTGCTCAGTCGCTGAAGAACTTAATTTCCGTAGTGTTTATGATTGTATCCCCGATCATGAACCCCCTCATATATGGATTCAAACTGACCAAAGTACGCAACAAGATTTTGTTTTATTTACATGTTTATAGGAAGTAGTCATAATTGAGGGTTAATGTGTTGACAATAATAATCGTAGCAATACATTTAGATTGGTCTATATCTTCGTGTATTTTACACCATAATGTAAGGGTAGTATCATTGACTACAAAATGATGAGGTGATACCACAATAATGCTGGAACATATCACGACATACATTTCCTTTGGTTGAATTTTGCTTGTTGCATCAATGTCTCTCTAGGTTGCAATCAGTACAACATGTTTGGGATGGACAGACATACAAACGGAAACAGAAAAAAATACTGTCGAACAACCATACACTAAAATCAAATACATTTTATTGCTTCAAAAGACATCCGAAATACGTAGGCTAAGGTGTTCGTGCTTGACTCCTATGGCCTACTGACTGTTCCAATGAGATACATATTTTCTGTCGGTTTTGGCCTTGGTTATTAAAGTAGACATATCATGGCGTTTTCACAACAAGTAAACATAGTATTTGAGTTCCAGAAAACATGTTTTTGAAGCTGTTTGCTGGATATAGGTTTTAGGAAAAAGAATCTTGACTATGGCTATTCCCCTCTGTTTCAGTCCCTTCAGAATGCGCTGTTTCTCGTGTCTGTAGCTTTAATGCAAATGAGCTGCTGCCCATTGACCAATGAGCTGTCAGATTGAACCACAGCATTGGGGTGAAGGGATAGTTGCCGTTTGTGGACTCCTGGAGCTCTATATCTATATAATATTATATAATATAATAATAATAATATTATGTATGGGTATTTATATAATATTATATCTAATATGAAGGCCAAAAGCTATGTAAGCCTCGGATTATATTATGAATCATAAAGACTGCGTTTGACGTCTCTGGCACTTCCACAACAAGTAAAGACTCGTAGTGGGGGAAATCTTCGCCATGGTTGAGAAGAATTGGTTGAAAGGAACTTTGGCCTTGACTCTCTGAAGTCCATGAACCACGACATGGAGGAGAAAGGGATTGTACTCCAGGAGCTGAGCTGCCGGACTGCCGTCGAGCTCCCTGCGCCGGAGCTGCCAGACTGCCGTCGAAGCCGTTCGGCCGCCGGCAGTTCGGCAGCTCCGGTGGTGTACTCGGGAGCTGAACTGCCGGCGAAGCTTTCCGGCTGCTCCGGCGGGTGTCCTCCGGGAGCTGAAAAGTCTGGCTTCGTAGCTCGGCAGCAGTCCAGCAGCTCAGCTCCAAGAGTAAAATCCCTTTCTCCTCCATGTTTCCTCCTCTGGACTGCCCCCGAAGGCAGTCCGGCAGCTCTGGCGGGGGGAGCTCGGCAGCAGTCTGGCAAAGAAAGCTATTGTACTGCCGGAGCTGAGCTGCCGCCGAGTTGCCCCCATCAGAGCTGCTCGTCCGCTGGTCCACAAAATCAAAAGCTATGCTCTGATTGGAGAGGAGTGGGGAAGTGGTGGGAAATATTCAACTGTGCCCCCTTCTTACGTAGGAGAGGGCATCGAAAATGACTCGCTCGGTAACTGTAGGCGGGGTACTTTCAGAAATGCATATCTCACTCAAAAAAATCATGTACAGACTTATTAAGTTTGTATGCGTGTAGGAGCACCAGAGACCCAAAACAACACCCCAAAACCCAGGAAAAGTTTTGTTTTCATAATATGTCCCCTTTACCTTAATATTACAGAATTTTAACTCCATGTTAAGTAGAAATCCTTGTCATGCTTTACACTGTATGGTCCACTTTTGCTGCTAAAACACCTGCATTTCCTATCGAGCCAAACAATCCCCACACAATGTCTCTGCTGCAAAGGACCAAAAACGAAAAAAAAAATGTCCTAACCCAAAAATGACACCTTTTCCAACTCTCTGTTGGTTTTGATCAGCCTGTGATCAAGCCTGATCAACGTCTACGCCTTGATAATGGCAAAAATGTCTGTTCTTTGTTATCTTTTCAATTGCAAAATGTCTTTCGGATTATAATTAGCATTAGTTTATGATTGTTATTGTCTCATAACATAGAGCTCGCCCTGCAGTCCTCTGAATGCTCGGCTGGAGCGGCACCTGCAGCCAAGCACTATGTTTTCCGAGGGGTTACACGGTTTGATGTTCAATTGTTCTTTGTGAGTGGAAATAAAGGCAATTCGCGTAGTTGTGCATTGTGTGAAGCGCAAGAATTGTAGTCCCTTGATAACCTTAGGCTCGTGTCTGGTTCTTCCCTGGCCGATTGCCACATTGGTGTCAGAAGTGGGGTGTTGGTTGGTGACCATGCCCCCGAGAGGACACCAGGATGTACCAGAGAGATGGTCGACCATCTGTTTACCAGGGCCTGGCAGAGTCGACCAACGTGTCGGCTGCTCAGATATAGTCCCCTGATGCAGCCCGGACTGCCCCACCAACCATGGCAAGGGGTCGGAGGGTGGAGTGGTGTGGAGCCTGTCCCTCACAGTACAGACTCTTGCCATACCACCCTCTTTGTGCTGGGTGATGGGGATGTTGGGGACGAATGACCCCTCAGGTGGGTGTTTCGATCCGGAAGTACTTGTTGCCGCAAGGAGTCCTGTTTCTGATCAGGTGCCCTGGGTTTGTAGGCCCCACTGTGCACAGTCAGTGGCCAGGTCAGGTCAAGTGTACACTTTTTTTTTCCTGCATTGGCATATGAAGTAATAATAATAACGGATTGAATTTAAATAGCGTTTTTCTAGACACTCAAAGACGCTTTACAGTGAAGGGAGGGACCTCATTAACCATCCACACATAGTATTACATTTTTTATTTGTTTTAAAATCTGTTTGATTAGAGATGAATAAGCGATTTTACTGGTTAAACGGTTGGATGCTGGTATATTGTTAACTTTGACTGCTTGTACGTCAAGGGTTATGACACCTTTCTGAAGTTCTTTTACAGTTATTGATTTAAAAAAAAAAAAGGATTTCCGCTATGGACTGTTCATGAATTGAAACAAATACCTCCCTGAGCACAGAAAGGTTATGGGAAATGTCCTGGAAAATTATAGACAAAACTTTGGGAATGCTAAGCTAAATGTCAAAGCGTTTCAACTACTGTACACCTCTTGGATTGATTGATTGATTTACATTTATTTTCGAACATGTAAAAGAAAACAGAAAATATCATACAGAAAATAATGATGTTACACAAAATGGAAAGCATATTCAATTCAATTGCATTTGTATAGCCCTTAATTACCATTACAGTCTCAAAGGGCTTAACAGGCCAAATATTTATGAAACCCCCCTTTACCCAAGCCCCCACATGGGCAAGAAAAAACTTCCTTGAAATTAGCCAGGAAGAAATCTTGAGAAGAAACGCAGAGTAGGGGATTCCTTCTTCCAGGGATGGTCAGGAGTGCAATGGGTGCCACAATTGACATACAGGTAAATACATGCAGATCATATTAAAATAGGCCGATAGTTCCTGACTAATTCAGGATCTAGGCCAGGCTTTTTGAGTAGCGGTTTTATCTCCGCAGCCTTGAAATTGGAGGGAACAATTCCTGTTGAAAGTGAGAGATTCATAAGCGAGAGGATTGCAGGCCCCAACGCGGGAAGAACTTCCTTGAGAACCCTGGAAGGGAGAGGATCCAACATGCAAGTTGTTGGCTTCGATGCCTTTATCACCCTTTCAAGTTACACCAGAGGAATTGCCCTGAACTCCAGGAGAGTTGCGTCAGAGTTCCCCATCCCACTGGGCAGGACCCCATCCTGCCCTGCAGGATGTGTAGGACAAGCCGCACGGCAAGCATCAATTTCCTCTCTAATCGATTTAATCTTATTCTCAAAGAAATCAATGAATTCACCTGCCACGATCGAGGAGCCTACGGTCTGAGTGTGTTTCTGAGTCAGACTCTTCACCGTGTCAAAAATAAACTTGGGATTGTTTCTATTCAAGTTGATGATACTGGAAATGTAGGCGTTCCTGGCAGTAGTCAGCGCACCCTTATAGGTGAGCAGACTGTGCCATGCAAGATGAACGACCTCATGTTTAGTCGAGCGCCATTTGTGTTCAAGTGCGCGTTCCTACATTAAACCAGGGAGCTGTTTTTTTCAATGTTCATTTTTTAATTACGAGCGGATCAACTGAATCAATGGCAGCAGACAAGGCAATGTTGAGGTCATCAGTAAGGCACTCCACAGAACCACTATAGTTACAAAGAGGTGCAAGTGAACTGGGTAACTTATCTGCCATAGCTGTAACGGGTGCAGGTGTGATGCGGCGACAGCTGAAAGTACTTTGCTGATCGTCGCAGGGGCAAGATACCACCACTTGGAAAGTGAGCAAAAAGTGGTCTGATAAAGCTGAGGTGTAGGAAGAGACCACTAGCTTTGAAATGTATACACCGCGGGTCAAAACAAGATCCAGCGTGTTTCAACCGATGTGGGTTGGGTGCTGGACGAGCTGTTTGAAGCCAAGCGCATCTGTAATGGACAGAAAAGCCCTTGCGAGGGCAACAGATGGGTTGATATGAATGATATGAATGTTGAAATCCTCAATAAACAAAGTATTATCAGAATATGTAGCCAGATCAGCTGCAAAATCAGGAAAATATTTAGATACATGAATGACTTAATGCTTATGTTCGAAAAGGACTCATTAACTCATTAACTCATAACTCATAACTCATAATTAAGCTTAGTTAGTCATAATAATACTTATTAACATTTTCATTTCTCTCATCTCATCGTCATCCGCTTATCCGGGGTCGGGTCGTGGGGGCAGCAGCTCAAGCAGGGGGCCCCAGACTTCCCTTTCCCGAGCCACATTGACCAGCTCTGACGGGGGGATCCCGAGGCGTTCCCGGGCCAGTGTTGAGATATAATCTCTCCACCTAGTCCTGGGTCTTCCCCGAGGTCTCCTCCCCACTGGTCTTGCCTGAAACACCTCCCAAGGGAGGCGCCCAGTGGGCATCCTTACCAGATGCCCGAACCACCTCGATTAGAGCAGCGGCTCTAATCCGTGCTCCTCACGGATGACTTCTCACCCTAAGGGAGAAGCCAGCCACCCTCCTGAGAAAACTCATCTCGGCCGCTTGTACCCGTGATCTTGTCCTTTTGGTCATCACCCATCCCTCATGACCATATGTGAGGATGGGAAAGAAGATTGACCGATAGAACGAGAGCTTTGCCTTGCGGCTTCAGCTCTCTTTTCGTCACAACGGTGCGGTGAAGCGAATGCAATACCGCTCCCGCTGCTCTGATTCTCCGGCCAATCTCACTCTCCATCGTCCCCTCACTCGCGAACAAGACCCCGAGGTACTTTAACTCCTTCACTTGGGCTAAGGACTCATTTCCTACCCGGAGTAGGCAAACCACCGGTTTCCTGCTAAGAGTCATGGCCTCAGATTTAGAGGTGCTGATCCTCATCCCAGCCGCTTCACACTCGGCCGCCATCCGCTCCAGTGAGTGCTGAAGGTCACAGGCCGATGATGCCATCAGGACCACATCATCTGCAAAGAGCAGTGACGAGATCCTCATTTTCATTTATTATTATTAATTATATATATCTATATATCTATATAGATATACATAATTTTTTTAACGTATCTAAATTTATCATTTTCTAAAAAAAAACTTATTACTTATATGTTCATCTCAAATATATACTAACATTTCTTACACATTTTTCAAAAAATAAAAATAAATAAAAAACATTCATGAAAATATATATGCATATTATCTCACTATTGATATAGTATCAAAACTATAATTTAATTCAGAAAGTCCCCAAAAAATAATTAAAAAACAAACAAACAAATCATTAAGTTTGAAATATATTTGTGTTCATCCATTTGTTAATGGTGGTCAAATATTCAGAGAAAGAGCTCAAGGGACTGAAGTCATTTGATTGTACTGTAATGAGTCATGTTTATCAGTCAAGGTTGATTTTGGGTGCGGAAACACACAACAGAGAGGTTGTAAGCAAAATGTAACAAAAATGGGTTGATTGAAAAAGATGAGGGCAAGGTAAGTAAGTAAGTAACATGTATTTATATAGCGCTTTTCACAGACAGGGTCACAAAGTGCTTTACAATGTGCATTGAAAGTAGAAGCATAGTAGGAAAATGAGAAAAACAAATGCTAGCCTGAACAAGTGAGTCTTAAATTGACCCTTTAAACAGTCAACACCCACAGCAAACCCTAATGCTGGTGGGCAGAGCATTTCAGAGTCTGGGTGCCAAAGCGGCAAAGGCTCTATCCCCACATGTCTTCAGACGGGGGCGTGGTATGGCAAGCAGATTTTGGTGGATAGACCTAAGAGACCGGGATGGGGTGTGTAGATGAATTATGTTGGCAAGATAAGCAGGGGCCTGACCATGTAGAGCCCTATAGGATATGGTGAGAATTTTGACTTGGATCCTGTAAGCACAGAGCCAGTGAAGGGAGAAGAGTATATGGGGGATGTTTGGTTACCTAGCATTTTGAATGGATAACAGGCAGTGAAGGACAGATTTGTTAAGTGAAGAGAAGAGTGAATTGCAATAGTCAATACGGGAGAAAAAGAAGGCCTGGGTGAGCATCTCTATTTCTCACTGAGAGACTACAGCCCTTAATTTACTTGTGTTGCGTAGGTGGAAAAAGCATGATTTAGACAGTAATTTGATGTGAGTGCCAAAAGACAGGGATTTGTCAAAAGTAACCCCAAGGTTTCTTATACTAGGCCGGACCACAGATGACAAAGGCCCAATCCTCTGCTTAATCAGAAGGATAGCACTGTCTGGTGCTATGATTAAGATCATTTAGCTGCATGAAGCCTTGAACCATCCAGTTTTTTATGGCGTCTAAGAAATTTAGGAGCCTTGCAAGTTTGGATGACTCATTTGGCCTGAAGGTAAAATGAAGCTGGATGTCAAATAAATGTAAAAAAAAGTCCCAAAAAAAATGAAGGTGAAAGTCCAATGTCAATTCTTCCCTCAATGATTGACCTGTGGGGTGATGGCTACGGTTCCCAGGCCTCTTTCACTATGTCGAGAAACCCCCTGGTTCTCCGACCATAGAGCAGCTCAATGGGGAGAACCATGTCAAACTCTGGGGAACTTTCCTGATGGAGAAAATGACATAGGGGAGAAGCTAGTCCCAGTTCTTCCCATAGACAACGATCAGCTTTCTCAAATTGTGTTTCAACGTTTGGTTGAATCATTCTACCATGACGAATTTCGGACATGTCAATGTGACGAGTTTGCACATTTCAGCCATAAACTTCAAATCAAAACCGGTTCCCTGGTCCGTCAGAACTTCCTCTGCGATCCCCATCGACTGTAGAGCATGAATAACTCTTTGTCCACAGCTTTGGCCGTTGCTAAGCAAAGCGGTATAGCTTCCGGTTTGCGGGTTGCATAGTCCATCAGGACAAGTTTGAACCAATGTACCCGATTGGATTTAGGGAGGGGTTCCACCACATCCACTGCTATCCTGCTGAAGGGAGTCTCGATGATGGGGATTGAGATGAGAGGGTTGTCGGTAGGCGGTCTATGGGGCCATTTTCAGGCAGTGAACAAAGTAGTCTTGGACCGCCCGTTTCACATCTGATCAGAAGAACCAAGCCAAGGCCCTCTCATCAGTATTTTCACTGCTAGGTGTGCCCCCAGTTGGGTGTATCCCATGAATAACACTCTGGAGGCATAGGCCCTCTGCACCAGTAACTCCTCCACACATTCCCCTCTCCCTGTTGAATAACCCGATACAACATTGCATTTTTCACACAGAGATGTGGATATGAGACCTCACTTACCCATCCTTGTATTTCTCCTTCCATTACTGCTGCATTACGCCAGGCCTGGTCCAGGTTGAGGTCATTGGGTTGGGCAGTGGAGTAGCACGAGTCCCCGTCTCTGAGACCTGAGGCATACCGGGGTGGATTGGGAGAGGCTTCTGCACAGTCTTTCTCCACATGTGGCACTCCAGGTTCTGACCTTCCGGGCTCCCAAATTCCCATCCAAATAGTGGGCAATCTGGGCGGCTTACGTTTAGCATCTGGGGGTAATGCTCAAATGCAATTATCCATCACCAGTCTGTTGATGATGGGATCACATTTCCATGCAATTTTTGAGTCCTAGCCGGGATGCTTTTTCCATAGTGGGCAAGGATGGCAGATTTGAGGGTGACATAATTAGCGGTGTCCACTGACGTCAGATCTCGAGACACCGTCTGGGATTCCCCACTTTGGTGCATAAACAGACACCAACAAACTAGTTGGGTGCAAAAGTAACAAATGGCGCATTTCCACTAGCACGGCTCGGCTCGATACGGCTCGGCACGGCTCGGCTCGGCTCGGTTTGGTTGTGTTTCCATTACAACTGGTGCCTCCTCGACGTGGGCGGGGTCGTCATAACACGGCTGCGCGAAACCGCTGTGACGTCATTTACACTGCACCGAGCAACGTACAAATCTGGAAGACCAGAACAACAACAACAACAACAACATCAGAGGAGGACAGCATGGAGGACATGGAGGCGATCGTGTTGCTGCTCCTCAGCCATCTCGTTCCAAGTCAAAAAGCAGTAAAAAGTGGTGTCTTGTCTCGCGTCTTGTTTTTATTTACATTCTAGGCGGATCGTCGCGCGGTTATGACGCTTCCAGTGACGACACTCATCGGCCAATCACGTTTTAGTAACGCTCGGCTCGCTTGGAACCAGGGCTGAGGTGATACCAAAAATGTACCCGGTTGCAGGTACTGCGTGCTAGTGGAAACACGCAAATAGCGCGCCGAGCCGAGCCATACCGAGCCGAGCCGTGCTAGTGGAAATGTGCCAAAAGAGTTCATTCAAAAGGGAGAGGGGGAAAGTCCAACGTCAATTCTTCCCGGTCCAGGGTAGGTTTACTCTGAGGCCTTCAGGGGTAGACTGAATGGCTGGGTGGATAATAATAAAGACAGGGGTGAGACACACAGAGCACACAAATTAGGTTTCTCTCTTCTCTTCTAATCCTTCCTTGAGGAGAGAGGCTATTTTCCTTTTGTAGCTGGCCAATCCTCTTCTGGCCTCATGGCCAGTCGCTGTTTCCCATTTCTCATGCAGCAGGTAAGCTGGATGATACTGATTGTCCACGACTTCTCCAAGCACTTGTCTTTTGGGGAAGACTGTCCTTAGTACTCTTCCCCTTTTCCCCTTGTGGAGGGACTTTGGCATCTAATGCCCCTTTTCCACTGAGCGTTTTCGCAACGGTACGACACGGCTCTGCACGACTCTACCCTGATTTGAGAGCTTTTCCACTGCGGATTGGAGGCGGGACCCGTTACGGTTTTCAGTACCTGTTTCAGAGGTAGGTCTAGCCGGTACGAGTCGGGGGCCTAAATGTCACGTGAACAGTGCTGTCCACTGATTGGTTAGATGAAATGACGTCAATATGAAAAACATGTATGTAGAAAACACAAACTGCACAACCCTTTTTTTTCTCGTATCGCTCGTCTCGACTCTTCCATACGTTCGTGTTCTTTTGTCGCTACAAGCCACAGAGCAATCAGCAACAGCAGTACTGCCTCGATGTCGTCCAGTGCTTCCATCGTTGTTTACTTTTTTCTGACCGCGGCATGGCACTTTCTACTCGCCTGAAGCTGACGTCACGCCTGAACACCTCCGACTCCGCCCTCCGACACCGCCCAGTTCCAGGCCACGGTTTTGTGTGGAAAAGCTAAAATTGACTGGTGCCGTGCCGTGCAGTGTAGGGCTGCACTAACCGCACCGAGTAGAGTCGGGACTATTTTGGCAGTGGAAAAGGGGCATATGTCGTCTATGTACCGAACCAGTTGGGTACAGGAATACAAATCCACTTCTTACAGCTTTTGTGGTCCACTGAATGGAATGCAGGACAGAAATATAAAATACTTAAAACAGAAACCTTAATGTCAAATTACTTGATTGTCAAATCATTATTATTTTGAGTGATCACTATTCTACAAATTTGTATAAGTTCTAAAACCAAAGTGGATTTTTTTCTAAAATACAAAGTCCTCCAAGTTCTACAGGATCAGTGTCGCTGCCCCTTATGATGCAGTGACAGCTGTCCTGCCTAGGCCGGCAGCCTGCTCAAAATGAGGTGGGGGCAGGATTATCTGTGACTTTGTTCCATAGTCATCAAGTACTAAAGCAATGCCTCTGGCAGTCAGTAGGAATGAAGGAGAACGAGAGTTACGCATGTAACTACAGTTTTATGAATGACTGATGATTCGGTTGACTGCCAGAGTTCTCTGTCAATCTGGGTGAGAGGATTCTGAAGGGACAAACTTATATAACCCTACGTCATCCAGGGTCACAATGTGACTACATTGGTATATACACTTGACCTTTGAGAGAGGGATACATCCAGTTCTAAACCACTGCCTATGGCGGTCATCCGGAATTCATAGAACCGTAGTTACATGCGTAACTCGTTCTGTCTGCCAAACCCTCCTGCCAATTGAGATTCAACACGAGCATCAAATTTTCTTTCATAAGTCTATGAAACACTTAAGGTGTATAAAAGTTGTTTGAGTGTATTTGAAAATATTTAAAATACATACATGATTATCATTGTCAACCATAATATGATTAAATCTAATGTAACGTCCACTGAAGAAGGTAGTTCCTGTAATGCTGAATTTTGCTTGTATACTCATTGGTTGTCTCGACTAACCCTATATTTTAAAAGACACAAAAGAGGAGGAACCCTTCAGGGATGAGGAGTACAGGAGAATCCCTCCCTCTCTGACCACTATAACCCTGATGTGCATTGTGTGACAACAACAGAGAGTAGTATAGTTTCATTGATGAATATGTTCTAGACATATGAACATAATCATGGATAATATCTCTATGATAACAGTGTTGAGTCTTTCTGGGTTGAATGAGACCACAAACTATAGAATGGTTCTCTTCACCTCCACCTTGCTTTATTATTGCTTGATACTAACAATCAACTGCGCTCTGATTCTCACCATTGTCCTGGACAAAAGCCTTCATGAGCCCATGTATATTCTGTTGTGTTGCCTCTGCATTAACGGGATTTACGGCACCACAGGCTTCTACCCCAAATTCCTCCTGGACCTGCTGTCTTCGTCTCACCTCATCTCCTACAACGGGTGTCTCGTGCAGGCCTTTGTGATGTTTTCATTTGCATGCAGCGACCTGTCCATTCTCTCCGTCATGGCCTACGATAGATACCTGGCCATCTGTCGACCCCTCCGCTACCACAGTTTTATGAACAAGCACAGGCTATCCCTGCTGGTCTCCTTCTTCCTGGTTGACCCCCTTCAGCTTTCTAGCTGTCCTCATCCACCCTTTACGTCCAGGCTCACGCTGTTGCAGTGACAAGATCCAGCGGCTGTACTGTGTGAACTGGGTCATCGTGCTGCTGGCGTGCCCGTCGAACAACACCACAGTGCACAGCATCTTGGCGTACCTCACCATACTGGTGTACTTCTTACACGGGCTGGTGATCATCTGGTCCTACATGCACCTGGTGAGGACGTGTCGGGACTCCATGGAAAACAGGAAGAAGTTCATGCAGACCTGTGTACCCCATCTCACCTGTCTTCTCACCTTTATGTCCAGCATCGTCTTTGATACCATGTACATGCGCTTCGGTTCCAAAAACATCTCACCATCGCTGCAGAACTTCATCACCATAGAGTTTCTGTTCATCCCCCCGATCATGAACCCACTCATGTATGGATTCAAACTGACCAAAGTGCGCAACAAGATTCTGTATTATTTAAATGTTAAGATCAAGTAGTAGTAGTCACAAAATAGTGTGTGGACAAGAGTTCATCTGTGGACAATAATCATCTTAGAAATACATTTAGATTGGTCGATATCTTCCTGTATTCTATAATATATATTACGGTATAATGGAACATACATAACATTCATTATTTACCAGTGTACGTTGTTTAGATATACTTTTTAAACATCCATAATACAAAGGTATCAATGTGGCAAATAGTCATTTATTTTATTTTATTCGGTTACTAATAATCATACATTCAAGTGCTATTTTTATACAATTAATTATTAACCCTTTAACAAAGCTGTTGGAAATTCAGCAAATTGCTGATAGGATTATCTCAAAATGTTAATATAACATTTTAAATGATATCCATAGAATTAATATTCATTATTTGTTATTATTTACATGCTTCTAATATGCTTTTAAATAACAGGACATATTAATAACCTGTATCCGTTTTTTGTCCCTCGTCCTAAATTTGAAGTTTATCAGTCGCCCTATATCAGTTGTAAAGGGCTGAAACAGATGTGTGGTCATATGTCTCCTTCTAGTGTACATTTCTGTTATTACGCTCTAACTATCGCACAAGGCCACAGCTGAACTTTTGCTCGCCCTTTTTTAATCGGAGAATAACGTGCGTAGCTACAACTACAACGGATTTGTCTTATTACAACCTCAAGGAAAATTATTGTTAAATCATAATTTAGGTTGTGTGTGTGTGTTGTGTGTTGTGTGTGTGTGTGTGTGTGTGTGTGTGTGTGTGTGTGTGTGTGGTGTGTGTGTGTGTGTGTGTGTGTGTGTGTGTGTGTGTGTGTGTGTGTGTGTGTGTGGCGTGCGTGATTGTTTGTTTTTTTATAGGTGTAACTTTCACCGGTTGATAGGTAGAGAGCTGTGCGGATTCCTAATGTGTTATTTGTATATATGCTAATCATGTGGAGGAATCTGTTAGGTCCTCAACATTCACATCACAGTTAAGGGTGGACACTTCACACTCTCTTACATCCTGTCCTTAACTTTCACAATATCTACATTCTACAACACATCTAACTCATGTCAATCTGATTTAATACTCGTGTTTCTTTTGTTTTGTTCTGTTTTTGTCGTTGCTTGCTGGGACGATCAATGATGGAGATTCCCTCAGAGTTAGATAATGCATCATTCTGTTCTGTAATAATCATACATAATCAAACAAATATCCATTATATTAGAAAAATAAATATGATCTGTTCAGAAATTAACTAAATGTTATAATGAACTTCAGAATTGAATTAAATGCTATCATGAAAACCACACAAAAATAACATATTCAGAATATCATTGAATAGATAAAGTAAAGATGAAAGATAAAGATAGGCTAAGTACTAAAGATAAGTAGGCCTAGAACTTGTTTAGGATAAAGACTGAAAAGTATATCTGAAGGAAACAAAAATAAAGGTTTAATACAAGCAAGTTGTGAAGTGAATTAAACGAGTTGGCCTTTTTTGTGTTCACCATTGACTCATAGGCCTTTTGTCGTACGAGTAGCCTACCGCATATCAGTTAAGCTGTAACTCCGTTCGGTGAGTGCACGATCGATGTAGGCCTACTCTATTCAACATCTCACAGACAGCCAGGGAACAGCATAGGGTTTATGGTGCATGTCTTCTGTCTTACAGTAACTTAAATTTATGCTGCATTCTGGACTAGCTGGGTGTCAGAGATACACTTTTAGGTCAAGCCACAAAACACATGAGCTTATCATTCAGTTTCATAACTAAATTACCCTTTACAATTAGGTAGGCTATATTAATTATGCATTCATTAACATTAGTTGATGCAGTAAGCATTATCTAACTAACAGTTAGAAAAAGGTCTTATTTACTAATGATGTTTATGTCAGCTAATGTATTAATGTCCCTTGACCCATCTCAACTAGTAGTACACCTCCCCTAACCCATTCGCTATTGCTAGACAATAATTCTCATTAGGCTACTGTATTAATTATTGGTTAATAAAAAGTAACCTTTATTTTAGTGTTACTACTGAATGTATATCAAATACCGACCTTAAATGTATAAAAATAACAGGATATGCCTTTGTTACTCATTATTACTTGTTCTCTGGTTCAAAACTAATATTCGGCTTATCAGACATACGCGCGCACACCACGCATTATGCACGTTTATTGTATGCATCACTTCATTACAGTATCACTGGATAATTTAACCACAGGAACAATTCGACTGAAACGTTTGATTGGATGTCCTTTAAACATAATTTAAAAGGATACAGTACTAAAGAAAAAAATGCAAATTAAGGAACGAATAGCGAGACTACTTCCGGAGCCAGGCAGGCAACCAAAGCGAGGGCGGGTACCTAGTGGGTTGCTGGGCCAATGAGGAGCACGCGGTTTCCTTCTACGTTCCGCCGCTCACGGCGCGCAACAACGCGAGAGCATGTGTGGCCAGTTAGAGCTCACTCAGACTGTGCACTGCAGTACATGCGACTTATCAACCGCCGCTGTGTTTTTCAAACCCGTGCCAGCGTCACCAGAACGAGAAACCTTTCACACACTGATGTACAGCTTGGAGAGGATTTCTCAGATCTAGGGGACCTTGGCTCTTGCAATCATTCCTCAAGCGGTGAGTCGTTTTGTTTAGGTATTTGGTTTTTAGTGCGGCGGACGACAAAAAAAAAAACATGGGGATAATTTGCTTGGGTTCCGGGTGTGTTTTATGTAATGGTAAACCATGAAAACCTTGCAGAATTATATCAAATTGGACACAAATGCCGCCTGGAGAATAATTAATGTTTTTGTGGTCCTTTTCTATGTTATTCTAAATTATCCGTCCGGGCACCAGCATGTCCAGGGCTATTGGATTCATGGCTGTCAACCTTTCTCCGTTGGACTCTCACTGGTGCGGTGATCTTGCAGTGAAGGACCGCATCGTTCAAAGCGCAGTTTATTCAGCCCTGTTGTTCAGTCTAAACAAATATTATCTATGCTCCTAGATTGATATTCTGGTTATTGGATACACGGATCTGAAGACGGATGTTTATAATCGGCTCGTTGTTCATACACGTGTTATTGCCGTACAACGCAACGCATGTCTTCATTTTAACAGCTATCATTTCACGACAGATCGCTCAATACTTGCTTCAAACCCCCTGTTACTGCAGTTTTCCTGCTGCTTGCTTGCTGGGCCACCTACTAAAACCGGTCTCTTATTTCTGAAGGTTTTCTTGCATTTGTCCTCAACACAATGCAAAGATATTTAGACCTATTTAGCAATCTGTTTTTGTCTTTATCCTTTAATACAATGCAGTGTATTGCAATACTGTATTTCATAGAAACCTATAGAGGTTGCGCTTGAATGGCAATAATTGTGTTGGTGCAAATGGATTTCCCAAAAGTCAACAGCAACTTCCATTTCGGCTGATGACTACCTTCTAAAAGTAGTTAATCAAAGACCCACCGCACGTTGTCCATCAAGTGATATTAAATCGTCGATTAATTGCTGTACAATAGTTGTTTTCTTTTAGAAGTAGAAATGACGGTGAGGGGGCTAGGTGGCCAAGACCCAAGTGCTGATGGGAATGGAGATGCTGCATGTTCCTTATATCCCAGTTCCATTTTAAACGATCTGACTCATGTTTCAGCCGAAAGGCCTACTCCACCAAGTCCTAGATATTTCATAAGACCACTGCTGCAAATTGCTGAGGTGACAGCTGAGGGGAGAGGCGAGACGGAGGACGCCATAACACATGCACCCTTCGGGAGCGCAGTCTAGTGCTCATAAGTAACCTAAGTAACCTTCACCTGCGTTGTGTCTGTGGAGAGAAAAATTAAGCCAGTGGTCTTTAGGTCGACTCAACTTTCTAGCATTCTTTTCACAGCCTTAGTGGGAGCGACGTGCAGCAGTAGCTCTGGACGCTGTGGCGGTATAGCTGGTACTACTTATGTGGATGCTACTCTGCTTCATGAATTACTGCAGGCTGACAGGGGAAACAGTGCCTCTTGTTAACCCTGTCACTGCTTTTCTGGAAAGCTGTAGTCGTGGCCATCACCTTCACACCAGGTGCAAGGATGAACGGGCCAAGGAGGGATCCCCACACTGGGGAGGATCAGCCCTCCTCTTCTGGATCAATTTAAGGGCATATCACGTTTGTTGTCGTTCCGCCGGTCAGGTCGGTCCAGTAAAGACCCATTCCATGTGACGAGTGTCTACAGATACCCGCCTCGAAATACATGATAAAGAAAAAATAAAACGTCCCTGTTCAACCAGTGAGCTCGTCTGCCATCAGTCTTTAGCTGTTCATCTTAAATTCCAATTTGGTGAGACTAGAAATTGTCAGCCAAGCTAAAGCGATCAGAGGAAATTCGGACATCAGGAAGTAACTTCTTTGAGGCCTCTCATTGATTTGGATAAGGGGCGAAACATCATTTATTACCTCTCAGATAAGTTTTTTTCTGAGAGTGTGTTCCTCTTTAAATACGGTTATTTTCTGTTGGAATAAGGGTCTAAAACACCTCATCAGACACATCTTCATTGTGCACTGCGTACTATGTCTGACACTTTGATAGATGGAGACCAAAAAGTGTGCCTTCACAAAAGTATCACCGTACTCAGACTTCCAAATTTAAGCAGAATTAACCAAAAATTCAACTCACACAGGACATCAGGTAGTCAGGTAAAGTCATGTAAAAAAAACGGCTTTCCTGAACCCATGCTTTATGTAGCAGGTCCCTGGAAGCTCTAATCTGTGTGTTTAGGCTACCTAGGTGTTTCTCTGACATCAGCTTTGCGGGGAATATCTGTTGTTTTGGCAGCGTTGAAAAACCAGCAAGCGACCTGCCTTTGAACGGGGTCAGAGAGCTCCCTGGAGCTAAACACAGCACCTGCTACCCTGGAGCGTAGCCGCATTGTAGCAGAACACTGGATTGAGCTACCTCACTCCGAAGGCCTTTGGAGATAACCCAAAAAAACAACCAGAACTGATCTTTTCCATCAAAGCTACATCTATACAGCATCTTCCTTCTCTATATATTTAAAAAGGAAAAAGATATGCCAGACTTTTTTCAACAAGAGGCCAAATGTTGTCATTGTATGATCGGAAATCTTTAAGCGATTTTCCCTGTAATAATTTATTGGCTAACAATATGATTAGGTCACCATATGATTCATTGGCATGACATTGGGGTTAGGTCACCAAATCCACTAGCTGACTAGCTGAACCACTACAGCCGGTGTGTGTGTGTGTGTGTGTGTGTGTTTGTGTCTTGTGGGACTCGTGTCCCCTTGGCATGGGGGGACAGGAATTCTGAACAATACTTCTGAGGTCTATTATTTATCTTCTCCTATTCAATATTGAAGTCTGTGGGACCGAGCGTGGCATTTTTCAAAGTCAATACTATCTTTTGATATCTTTTCTCTTTGTTTCCATGCTTTCACAGTTTTCTTTTCCAAAATCACCTTGAATCATCGGTGCTCTCCGTCTCACTGTTCAAAAGGGGGATTAAAGTCGACGATGAAGTGCACACACATTCATGAATCATGTTCCACGTTCATCGTCTTAACCAATGTATTGTAAAGGCAAACACATGTGCACACCATTCAATGTGTTTGTGAACGGACATTACCTCAGCCAAACCTGTGGGCATCCTGGAGCAAGATGTCTTAACTCCTTTCTTTTCCCTAAAGACAAGGATAAAAAAGGTTATAATCTGAATCGCTTTCGATTAAAGCAGTGGCTAAATAGTAGTTAAACATGGCCAAGGTCTATGCCAAATAGGGACAGCACACAAGTTGTGTGGGCTTTACAAAACCTGACCAGTCTGTTTTGTCCGTAGTGGCGGCCATCTCTAGCGGGAGTTACTATGCAGATGCATTCGACCCTCAGCCAGGGGGCGGAGGGAATCTTATGCTGCGCTGCACAGATTTAACAATATAACGTTGCAGGGCACAAACCAAGGCTTGTTTAGAGAGAGAGAGAGAGAGAGAGAGAGGGAGAGAGAGGGGGAGTGAGAGCGAGGGATAGGCAGTGTGTCAGCCCCTTCTAACTGTATCCTCAGCATCCATTACTTTGATGTTCATAGGTCTTGGGTAAACATGATACGCTGGGTTCGTAGCTGGGCGTGCCGCTTTGATCATGATGCATTGAATGTGAGGAGACACCTGTGGTGGTGGTGGTGCTCGGGGTATTAGTCACACGGGAACATGGCGCTGCCCTGCGTCTGCTTGACCTAACATGGTGAGAACAATGGTTTATTCTCCATTGTGGTCCCTGCCGCTGTGTCGCCGGTTTTGTCTCCAAAGCCTTTCTCAGAGTAGAGCAATTAGCGCCACTGCTGCTCCTCCCGACTGGCAATCTATGCTCCTAAACATTCTCGCTCTCTTCCTTTGCATTAGTAGCGAGGCTGAGAGAAAAAACACATCGTCTTACTTCTCTTACCAGTCCTTCAGTGTTGGGAATGGAGTCTTAGACGGAGCCCACATAAACCATCATATTCCATACATTCTGGACTCTGTTTCTTTAGAGCAGGCTCACAAGTTTCATTCCTTAAACGGCGCAGTGGTAGGGGCAGGATGCATGCCGCAGCTGCTGGGTTATTTATCGAATTATCTTAATTAAGTTAAGTTGTGTGGCGGGCAGGGAATTCATTCCACCCGAGTAATGGGCCATCCTGGCACAGGTACCACAGCGCATTAAGACTAGCTAGCGTGGCATACAGCGCACGCACCGGGGCACTCAACTTCCTTTTGGCCTCCAATTCGTCTGTGAGTAAATATTTAACATAAACAGTGTTACTGGCAGGTTTGCCTTGCTGCAGCTTAAGATGCCTATCAGACGCCTTTTTAGGGATTAGTGTTACAGCACGGTAATCAAACCTTCCCATTTATAGCACCTCTGCGTTCACTGACTTTTAATAGCCGTTATTGATTATCAAGGCCTTTAAGGATGTAGTGCTGATGGTAGGGCTTGGCCATCTCTGTTTTGGTACTATAACGCTCGCGCTTTAGATAAGCCTTAGCTTCTTATTAGGGTAGATTTTCTGTAGCTTAGGGGGGAGGGGTGTGTAGATTTTCTGTGCATCGTTTTGTCCCTTCGACGTGTCTTGGTGGAAGGGGTTGTGTACGCTAGCGTCCTAGTTGCTAGGGGTTGTGTTGTTGCTTTGTGTAGGTTGTTAGGGACTAGCTACTAATATAGGGTTGTGTAGCGTCCTGCTTGCTAGGGTGTGTTTGGCATAAGGGTTGTGTACCTAGGTCTTGTCCAGGGTTGCGTAGCTAGTATATATGATCTTGCTAGCCTACATTTGTGCTTAGGTTAGCTAGCCCTCTATGCTAGCGGCAATGTTTAGCTAGCAATCTTAATGCTAAGTGTTTAGCTAGCATCTTGCTGTGGTTGGTCTAGCCTCTCTGTTGCGAGGTTGGTGTGTGTAGGCCTTGGTATCGACGATGGGTTGTTGGGGAAGAATTGATCCAGCAGCACGCTATAGGTGGAGATAATCAAGGTTCCCGGCGTTGCGTGACTGACATCAGGCTTCACCTTCCCCTCCTTCAGGAGGCGGCGGGGCATCCGCTTCCGACCGTTGCTCCCCCGGTTGCACGTCCCGAGCTTGTTTGAGTGTTCCGCGGAGGGTCCAGGTCGCTTGCGTAATGCCTTGCTTCTATTTTTGGCAAAAGGAACTCAGCTTGAGGGTCGGTGGTGAGACGGTGATCTTTTGTGTGCGATACGTCCAGGCTGTGTTATTGTGTGTTGTGTCAATGCTGTGAGTGGAGGGAGGGGAGAGAGGAAAAGAGAAAGGGTGAGGGAGGGAGAAGAACTATTTTCCTTTTTGTATCTGTTTCATTTTTTCATGTTTTTTCTTTTGGAGAGAGTTAAAGGGATGATCTACTACATGCCGACTGAGTTTGCGATCACATCCTTCACACTGAAATATGGCTCAGCGCCTTGGACACTCGGTGGTGCTTGATAGGAACAACCAAGTATTGTATTTGACACAACTCCATATTGTGGGAAGGGCATGCCGCTGACTTCTGTTGTTGTTTTAGGGTAGTGTTTATATAAGCTAAAACTGTTGGTAAATAATCCCATCACTTGATGTAAATGCAGCTTCAAAAAGGAATGAGGCATTGCCATGTTAACAATATTACCAATGTCTACAACACATCTATCCCTATTGCATATTTTATGATATCAAATGTTAGGACATTTGGCACTCTTTCATTACATACAATACAATATATATGTACAGCAAAAGTTCACACTCAACATGACCTTAACCACCCAACCAGGAAAGATCCAAAATATGTTTTTTGAACTGACCATCGATATTCGCGTTGTCCAAGAGGGGAATTTGTGATTGGTCCCGTGTGGTGCAGGAAACGTGGAATACATTCTGGGGGTGGAAGGTGACTAGGGTGGTCCCTGGGCAGGGTGCCAGGGGTGGCTAGGGTGGGCCCGCAGGAGGACATGGGTTGGTGAGGGTGATGCCTCTTGGCTCTGGTCTTCGGTGGCGGACGTCTGTGGTTCTTTTGTTCTGCTCTAAGAAGTCCGCTGTGTCGCAGGTGTTGCAGTGGCTATTTCAGGACGTGTTTATTTATCTTCACACCTTGCAGGGAGCGGGGAAACATTCAGGGATCGCTGGCTGGTGCGTTTGATGAGATGTTTTCCGTATCCATTAATCGAAAGCTTTTTTTTTATACATTTTTGTGTTTAAATATTTTTGAGTTATTTTTGAGGGACTCTAACTGTAAAATTATGAAACAGTGGTGTTATAGTCTATTGTCAGTGCAGCGCGGAGTGGCATCGTTTCTATTTGTGGTTCAAAGGTGTTGGATATCTGAATGTTGCTGGTTGGATCGTGTCACGCTTTTTGAGTCGCGGCCGGATCTTTTTAGATCAACAACAACAAAAAAGATATCAGACAAATGTGATTGAATAAAATGCTTCAAAAAAGAGAAGAAAGAAAAGACAAATTAGGTAATTAATTCTGCTTCTGTATATACTTCAGAGTATAATATAAAAAATTGCTTTGGTGTCCTCCATAAAATAAAATTTACTCAAGTTGTCCTTTCAATGTATTATTTAATTCTTAAAATATTTTAAACAATATAAAGTTTACTGAGGCATTTATTCCTTCTCTTTTGACTGGTAAGTAAATAAATAAAAACTGTGCCAAGGAGCAGCAGCACTGGATTTACAACTTTAAATTCAGGAAGCCTGCATTGCTGGGGAGAGTGTAGTCTTCATCACCAGGCATGCGACATCTTGTCTTCATTTTTTTTAATCAAGTACATGCCATTAGTTTCTGTGTGTTTTTATTTGATTTTGTAACTCCATGATTTCTGTAGGGAGTCTATGCTCGTTGAGGAACGGAAGGGGGGTGGTTGTAGTCTTTTCGCTCGGTTTAGCATACTGTTGATATGGAGACCAACATTCTTAAAACAGGCCCTTTTCGTTTCGGTATAACTCCTTGCCACTGCATTGACTTTGATGGGGCGATCCCGATTGCATGTGGGTCCGTCCGTTTCGTCGGCTCGTCTCTTGCGTAGAAGTGGGAAAATTTAAACTTTTCAGGATGAACGGATCGGTCAGCATCAGTTGTGATTCTTGGGCAAATACCATCCCCATCCGTGAGACGCGCCTTCATGTCTGTTGACGGACGGAGGCAGTGGGCTGACTGCGTTTGGTCCGGTTTCGTTTCATGGGATTTACCAAATGCCAAATAAACGACAGTTTCGTTGTAATTCGTCGGACTTTTCTCAGTCAACAAACCCACTTGACGTTTATTGGTTGTTCTAAGGAAGGTTTTGTGATAGCCAGCCTTCTGCAGAGGCGGGGCGATCAAATGAGCCAATTACCCGAGGACAGCCGCGATAGTCAACATTTTCGGTGTTAACCACTATATTTCATCTAGCAACCAGGTCGATGTGCTAAGTACGGAATATCCTTTAATACATTAGCCGATCCGTAATTCACATTTTTATTTTATTTTTTGCTTGTCGTTATACTGATCATTGCCTCTGAGTGAGGGTGATGTTGGGACTGCTGGGTATATCGTTTGCACTGTCAGGTAGAACCCTAGACTTGCCGAGTATAGTGCTGTATCTGGCTGATGAGGGCAGTGGCTATTGATATGGCGTCTTATATATGCATCTAATAATGTAGTATTGTTTCATTCTACCGCATCTGTTTATGCATTTTAGAAGTCAGATTACGGTTCAACATAGAAATACATACCATTGTATCCTCAAAAATGTAATTGATTTCTGCTGTTCAAGACTTGGAATAAACTTTCGATGTAAGAAAAGAGGGAACTCTATAACTTTGAGTGTTTTGTGAGATGGCTTGTTGATGTGGAAAAGCGAGAGCGAGAGAGAATCATATTCATGTCAAAGACTTGATTTTGGAGCTCTGTGGCTTGAAGAGCTGAGTGGGCTTACTTGCAATTTTTTTTATTTTCTTAACTATTTTTCCCTGGGTTGTTCTTTCTTCTTATCGGTCTAGTGGGCTGTGTTGCTGTGGGAGGGCGGAGCAGGCGTTGTGTCGGTCCTTCTTCGACTGAGGAGAGTCTTACACTTAGCTGCATGGTCGTAGGAGCTGCGTTCACTGGCGTCTCTTCTTCCGTCGCTGGTTTAGCCTTTATTCCAGAGATTGAATATCGTGCACGTATTGTGATGGGACTTTGTAGAGTCATTCTTTTAGCATACTAGTGTGTAAGAAAAGTGGGTTTTGTGAGTGGGTGAGAAGCATGCATCCTCTCTGCGTAACCGTTCGAACCACAATCCATTTCTCTTAACTATTGCGGTAATGTTCATCCATTTTTGTTTTTTTTTATCTGTGAGTATGGAGCTGATTGCTGTATGGTGTGGTATTTCAAAACTACATATCACAGGCATAAGGTTTGCTAAGGTATTAGGGGCGGCACAATTATGGAAAAAATCATCATCATGATATTTTGGTCAATATTGAAATCACGATCATTCAAAAGATTATTTTTGAGTTTTGAAAACAATGAGAACTTTGCCTTAAAAGAATACACAAAATGGTCAAATAGAAAATGTTCAAATCATAAATATTAATAATAATAAATTATGTAAAGATATTTATTCCAGCTGTTCTGCACTTTATAAACATTTATAAAAATAAATAAATAAATCGAAAACTCGACTATATTAGTTTTGTGATCGTTTGATAACACATTGTGATTATGTCGTGGTTTTCAGTCTTTATTTTCGGATTGAAAAATTTGTTTTCTAACCATCTGCTTTTACTCGACTACATTTCATTAAATTGGTTACGGTATCTATGCCATTATTAATATAGCACACTGAAGACATGAGAGTTCATGCTCAGTACCATGTCATCTGGGACTTAAACACCCCAGCAGCTATGCTATCCTGTATCACGGTCTACAAACCATAGTCCTAGCCATGAGATACTGTTTTCAACTTGAGTGGACAATCTTCCATCTACATGGAACACAATGAACCCGATAGAGCGATAATCCATCATTTATTAATTTGTCCGACTCCATTATCCAACCTTTTAGTTTGTCGGTCATTAAGGATACTAGAGTTTTTGCACGCGCATTGCACGCGCTCAACCTCTAGTTGTAATTAAACCCATGGCAATAATGTGGAAACACCAGTCGATAATGTAACAAATTTCTGAGCGCATACTATCATAACATTTTGCCTATAATTTTACAACGTATAACATTCGCACACCACAAATGACTCTTAAAAGCAGTGCCTACATTTTAATATTTTAACCATTCAGCGAACCAACGCAACAGGCTGATTATCATTTAGGGGGCCACTCAATGACATGCAGAAGCGTCATCAACACGCCCACTCTAGTGGTGTTGGAAAAACAGACTTTCTACTCATTCACATATAAGGTAATTCACATTTCCTCCAGAGAAAATACTACCTCAGGGGTAGTATTATTCCGGAGATTTTCAGGGTACAAATGTCAGGATGTGTTGTTCACACCTACGGCCCATCAGGAGAATATCAGGACTTCCACGTGTGTCCGAAAGCTGCTAGTGTGTGAGCATTTGATAACAATATAAAATGTGTCAATTTATGGTAACGGGTTCAATGGAAAGTCTACCGTAATATACTATGCATGCAAATCAATTATTAAAGGGGAACTATTCAACTTTTTCCACTTCTTCGCTGTGTTTTTGGTTTTGCGCTCGCATTGGGCTTCCCTACAGCTTCGGAGGAGATATTTTACACCACTGTTGTAACAACTCGTTGACGACACTTCACCATCCACTTCTATGCTAGCCATGTGCATTTGTTTTCAAAGAAGCCGGTGAATGCGTGGAGCCATGTCCGAGGTAGATGTTCATAAAGAGTAGACAAGGTTTATACATGTTGAAAGGGTGTATGCGTTGTAATAAACCCATCCTTTTTTATAGTTGGGTTGGCGGAGAGATGTTATACCCATTAGAATTGTTTTATCTTCCGTTGTTGAACAGAACGATCAGTGTAAGAGTGTTGGCCAACATAATACATAATGATAGCATGAACAATTCGCGCAGCAATCGTACATTTATGTATCTGCTTAAGTACGCACTTGTGTACGGAATTACAGGGAAATGGATTCAGAGCTCGAGACAGTGTGCTGTCGCTAGTCCCCGCAGGAGAGTTGTCATAGGCAGATGCTGTGTGGAAGATTAGGGACACATTTATGTTTACGTGCAAATGCTTGCAAGTAAACATTGTAAATAAATATTATTGTATATGGTATGGTTTTAAAATGTTTCCATTTTTTTAATAACGGATGTTTGCACCACCTTTCTATCATTTGTTCAATAATACACACTTTGGTTAGAAAAATATTTATTTTGTATACTGAAAGAAATACAAGTGACAGTTCTTCATGGTTGGTTTTTTGCCTTACGGCTATTGTGTAACATCTTCTTGAGGGTTCTCTGGATTTCCGCGTGACACTTGTACCCGCACAAGTTTGGTTGTGGGTGGTGGCTGTACCGGGGCAGGCAGGCCGAGCCGTCTTGGGTCTTCAAGCCTCAGGCCTCATAACAATGCTGTATGCCAACGCTTGTAACTAAGAAAAATACAAAGCAACCTTTTCACAAATGTTTACAAGCGGGAAACTACACCAAAGGTATAACATGGCTAAAGCTATAATGGAGGTTCACGTATCGTAACAGTTACCGACGAATATGTGCTAACTAGCAGCTCTCGTGCAGGGTACTGCATTATATGGCCAGCCGGACATATCACATGATATTTATAAGCTATACACTCTTAGAAAAATCGGAAGCATTCGAATAGTGGTCTAGTGATCTAAATAAACAAGAACCTTGATTCGTGGATTTAGCCTGTATCTGGGGGACGAGACAGACCAACAGCAAAACAACCATGAAAACGAACGTGTTTGGTAGCGAGTACGCTAACACCCCAGCAAGCATGGCAAGTCGCCATCCGATTTGCAGTCTTCTTTTTCTTTCAGTTCATGCTATTCCTGAGAAGCTCGCCCAACGTTTACTCGTGTCTGGCCTCTCTGTCGGTCAGCCCCCCTTTTCTCTTCTTCTGTTTCTCCGACATTGGGTTTCTCTGTGTCTTTTTAGTCGGCTGATCCATGATGAATGTAACAATCCCTTCGCTACTTGTGTTTATATCGAGCCGGTTCCGTGTTTGTGGGTCTGTAGTGCCGTAAAGCAATTCGGTGCTTCGCGAGACCCGCAAGAGGGGGGCGGCGGGTCGCCGGCAGAAACTTGCATCCCTTTTTCCGCCAAGATGCGCCAGGGGGAGTCGAAAAAGCAACCATAAAGTGTTAAAGAACCATCGCAATGACTCTTAACCTGTTATATGAAGGTAAATTAAGCCAAATAAATTAAGCCAAAAAGTTGCATAGTTCCCCTTTAAATAGCTGTTATTCAGGGCTGAAAAGTGCATTGACATTTTAAAATGCAAGGCAACTACTATGGTTTGTTGAAAAATAATAATCATTAGGGCTGGTTAAAAAAAACGATTTAATCGATTTTGGCTAGATTTCATTAAAATTTTGCAATATCGATTCATAGGGCATGAGATTTATTATTATTATTTTTTAGTTTTGTTACCATAATTATTATTTTTGCACTTTAATAAACAATGCCTTCATGCAATTTGCAGTGATGGAATGTTTTAGTTCAAGTACACTTTCACTTGCAATTCCTTTCTAATTTCAAAATTACACTTTTGAGACTTGAGACAGTTTTGTTGACAGCTTTGTGCGCATGTGCGTGCTTGTGTGTGTGTTCTTACCTGCGCTTGTGCCGATGGCGGAGCCGTTAAACTGTGTGTGTGTGTGTGTGTGTGTGTGTGTGTGTGTGTGTGTGTGTGTGTGTGTGTGTGTGTGTGTGTGTGTGTGTGTGTGTGTGTGTGTGTGTGTGTGTGTGTGTGTGTGTGTGTGTGTGTGTGTGTGTGCGAGCGCATGTGCTTGCGTGCGGTGTATATGCATTCACGCTTGGCCAGCGCACTTGAGTCACTGGTGCGACAGCCCTGCTATTATAGTAAGGTTGTTGGTGTCTGTCTAGGCATCTTTCTCAAGGATCTCTTGACGGGTAACGTGTTGACTTTGGAGTCCGAACCCAGAACTTTTTCTATCCTTATCCTATTCCGCTCCAATCAAATATTGTAGGGATTAAGACTTAAGGTGGGAAATACCGTCAATCTTTTTTTTTTCTGTGTAATTTAAAATATATATATATATATATATATATATATATATATATATATATATATATATATATATATACATACACATACATACATACATACATACATACATCAGTGGCGAGCGGTGACTTTTTACTGTGGTCATGCTGAAGTGTCAATACCATGCGCGCCCGTGGGGGGGCATTATATTTTTTAATAAAAAATATAATATGGTTAGTGGAAACAGCTTGTAGTGATCACGTTGGTCCAGAGTATTTGATCACTATAAGCGGTTGATTACTAAAACCGAATTGTTATTACAGTATTTCACTTATTTTTTTATGGAGAAAATCATCTAAATGCCAGTTGTATAGTTTTTCAATGAGAAAAATGTAACGAAGCGGTCGTCAGCGCGATCCTCTCGTCAGCTCCAAACTCACCCGTCTGCACCTCAATCACAGACCACAGCTGGTTTTCCGCACAGCATTTACAGTAACTCACTGAAACGTCTCAGATCAGTAGGCGCTGCTGCCGGTGTGTTTTTAAAACGAACTAGGCTAGTAGCGCCGCAGATTTCTCATTCCCCACCTTGTTTGACTGAGAGTGTTTCGAGATGGTTTTCATGAATGAACAGGCAATATGTCGCTGTCAGACCGGATCGTTTGACGGGAGGTCGGGCTGTATGAGTTCTATTTCATTCCTACTGACCGCCAGAGGCGGTGCTTTAGCACTGGATGTTCCATCTCGCGCATGCGCAGGTCGAGTAATTATACCAAAAAAGTCACCTGTGACACCTGGGTGACCCGAGAAAGTCTATCCGGAGTCACCCGAGGTTCTGCTCCTTCTATTTTCTCGCGGTAGCGTACTAGCAGGACACACAAACATTGTTTGTTGTAAGAGATACCATATTAGCTTGTCGCAAGTAGCCTTGAAACCCAAGGGTTGGTGCCTCGATTTAAATTCGTCCACCAAGGGCTGCGACTTGCAATTTGTTTGATTTCGGCAGGGGTGAGTAAAGTGTGTAGGCTACGCGTAGTCGACTATCCGTCGGCTAGCGCGGCAGCTGATTTCACCTTTCTACCCTTGGCTTTAATTTGCTTAGAGCATTAATTGGCGGCTAGTTTTTCAGTCGCTGTGTTATTCTTTCGGTCTCGCACCGTTTCTCTCGGGGTGCGTTCGGCCTAAGCCCGGTTGCTCATTTGTATGCGCCAGTGCGCGGCTTGGGGTCCAAGCCGCCGTCACTGTATTTATTTAGCCAGTTGCGCTCTTTGTTTAATCGCCAGTGAGTGGCTTGGGTTTCCAAAAGCCGTCACTGTATTTTCCTGGCGCCGTCACTCTATTGTCGGGCGCATTATTGCTCGGGTGCTCTCGCCTGTAGCTTGATTGCCTAGCCTGCGCTGATTGCTCTCCGGTGGGCTGCTTGGATTACCAAGGCTCGCCGTCACTGTGTTGTTGCCGGGGTGTCGCGTCGTTGTTTTGGTGCTCTCGCCTAAAGCTCGATTGCCTAGCCTGTGTTAATTTGCTCTCCAGTGGGCTGCTTGGGTTTCCAAGGCTCGCCGTCACTGTTATTTTCGGAGTGTCGCGTCGATCGGGTGCTCTCGCCCGTAGCCCACCGTCACTGTTATTGTCGGGCTGTCGCGTCGTTGATTGGGTGCTCTCGCCTAAAACTCGATTGCCTAGCCTGTGGTTATTTTCTCTCCAGTGGGCTGCTTGGGTTTCCAAGGTTTGCCGTCACTGTTATTATCGGGGTGTCGCGTCGCTCTGGTGCTCTCGCCTGTAGCTTGCCGTCACTGTTATTGTCGGGGTGTCGCGTCGTTGCTCGGGTGCTCTCGCCTAAAGCTCGATTGCCTTGCCTACTGATTCATTTGCTTGCAATTTATTTGCCGACATGCTAAGCACTCATAGTTGTGTCGCCTGCATGGCCTCCCTGCAGGCGGAGGATGGCCATGACCAGTGCCCTGCGTGTCTCGGGGTTGAACACCTCAGGGAAGCAGTGTCAGATAACCCGTGCATGAACTGTAGTTTCATGCCTCATGCACTGAGGCTAGCTAGGTTGGCTGAGGTGGAGGGCAGACCAGGGTTGCCCCCTTCGGGTCTTGGTCCTAGTTGCACCAGACGCCGTGCCTCGGCAGCTGGGGGTCCCCCCGGGAAGTCCCGTAAGGTCGAAAACTTGTGGAACCAAGTGGATAAGCTCTCGGATGAGGTTGCTCAGATTAAAGCCCTCCTACAGAACCTCCAATCAGCTCAGGGTGTACCAGCCGCGGCCCCTGCGGCTGCGCAACCCACTTATACAGAGGATGACATGCTGTCTACAGCTGCGTCCTGTAGCCTCTTTGCAGAGGAGGAAGAGCAAGCAGCCCTTGCCTCTCAGGCGTTCTCTCAAGGGTCTCTGGGCGGCTCGGCTAGAGGGTCAGTGTCCGGCTGCGACACTGTTAGACCAGCCGTGCGAATGGCCCTGGCAAGACTGGGGTTGGATGAAGCTCCTGTTTCATCTGCAACCTGTGAATGACTTTTTTCCACAGGCCGCTCAACCTTCCGTTTTCTCTTTGCCCCCCTCTGAGCCATACATCGCAGAGCTTCATAGATGCTGGCCAGACTCAAGGGCTCTCTCCCATCACACTAGTGATAGCAGAGGTCTGGCAACTATGGCCAATGCCGATTCTTATGGCTTGGACCGGTTAGCTCCGATTGAGCCTGCTATAGCGTCCCTGGTTGTCTCCCCGGACGAGGCTCTGAGAACCGATGTGCGCTGCCCTCGGCCCCAGTGCCGGATTACAGATGACCTCCTTACCAGGAGTTACAACATTGCTGCCCGTGTGGGACGTCTTGGGAATTCGCTTTCTCACTTCGTTCTGGCGGCTGTCTCAGACTATTACGTGGGTCAGGATGCTGATCCTTCAGCACAGACCCTCAGTGATGCTTCACTGCAAACTTTTGCTTACATGACTAGGGAGCTAGGCAGGTTTAATGTCCAACTGTTACATTGGAGCGCCGCCAGGTTTGGCTGGCGCAGTCACCACTTTCGGAGGTGTGTCGACGCACCCTCCGTTCTCTTCCAGTGGTCCCAGGCCAGACATTTGGGCCAGCTGCTCTTCAGGCCCTGGAGCGAAGTGTACAGGTTGGCCAGGCTAGCCAGCAGTTTGCTAGCTTACGGCGTGCACCTCTGCTTCATTCTAGGCCGGGGGCCTCTGCGGTACCCCGTGCCTATAGCTTTCAACCACGTTCAGGTGGACAATCGAGGGGCCAGCACTTCTCAGCACGGGCTGACCAGCGCCGTAGCTCTGCGCCACGTGTGGCATTTCAGGCGCCAAGAGGTTCGGCGCCCAGTCGCCGCCCCCCCAGGGCCCCTAGGGGCAGGGGGGGTAGGTACTGAAGTCCAAGGGCCGGTCGTCGGACGCTTTTCTCAGCAGCACTTGAGCTACTGGCAAGAGCAGACCACAGACCCTTGGATAGTGTCCACGCTATCCAACGGGTACACACTACAATTCCGACGCCGGCCCCCAACTTTCAGCGGGATCAGGGTTACCGTGGTCACCAATCCCGCCAGATCCCTGGTCCTGAGACAGGAAGTAGCCACCCTCCTTGGGAAGGGTGCTATCGAAATAGTAGAACCACAAGAACAGCTCGATGGGTTCTACTCAACCTACTTTCTGGTACCGAAGAAGGATGGCGGGTTTCGCCCCATTCTGGACTTGAGAGGGCTGAATCAGTTCCTCAAGGTTCTTCCCTTCCACATGCTGCGTGTTGCGGACGTCCTCCAGGCTATCGCTCAGGGGGACTGGTTCGTATCAATAGACCTGAAAGACGCTTACTTTCACGTCCCTATTACCCTACGTCACAGGCGGTTCCTCCGCTTTGCTTTTCTGGGCAAGGTGTACCAGTTCAGGGTTCTTCCGTTCGGGCTGTCTCTGGCCCCGCGTATATTTACACGGTGTGTAGCAGCAGCCCTGTCACCATTACAGGCCACAGGTATGGCGATACTGCCCTACCTGGATGACTGGTTAGTCATTTCCCCAACTTGGGAGCAGGCGGTCAGGGACACAGCCATGCTCCTCAGCCATGTGGACCGGCTTGGCCTTATGGTCAACTTTACCAAGAGCAACCTTACACCATGTTGGGTTGTGAGCTATCTGGGGCTGGTGCTCGACTCGGTGGCCATGCGAGCCTGCCTCTCTCCAAAGCGCGTAGCTACCATTCTGCAGCTGCTACAGCGCTTTAGACGGGGGGAGTTGCTGGAAATACGAGCCTCTTCCTTCGACTGATAGGTATGCTGACCTCAGCATCCATGGTGTGGTCCACTAGGCCTTCTGGAATTGTGTCCCCTTCAGATCTGGGTGAATGGTCTCTCACTTGACCCCAAGTGGCAGAGACACAAGATGGTCATGGTGTCTGGGCGGTGCTTTCGGGCCCTCAGACCCTGGAGAGAGAGGGCATACCTGATTTGCGGGGGTCGCCTTAGGGAGGATAGCTTCCCGGTGGAGGTTGTGGAGACCGGACGCCTCCTTTCCGGCTGGGTGAATGTATGGCAGTGCAGGACTGTCAGAGGCCAGTGGGATGCCCAGCAGAGACTGGAGCATATAAATGTGCTGGAACTCCCTTGCGGTGTCTTAGCTCTCAGGCACTTCCTTCCAGTTCTGAGGGACCGACATGTTCTTGTCCGACAGACAACAACCTCCACAGGCTACCACGTCAACCATCAGGGGGGCACCAGAATCCGAGGCAGGCTGCGGGTCACGCAAAGGCTCCTTTCGTGGGCGTTCCCCATTTTCTAAGCCTGAGGGTGTCCATGTTCCAGGTGTCCGGACACGCGGCAGACCTGCACTTTCGCCAGGCCCACCCCCGGGAGGTGGAGGCTCACCGGAGGTGGTTGGGGATGATTTGGGCAGTTGGCGGCAGTGGCGGATCTCTTTGCTTCCCGAGAGAACCCCACTGTCCTTTGTTTCTCCTTGCGGGAGAGGCAGTCCCTAGGGCAGGACGCTCGTGGCTTCTGCTTTGGCAGACAGCCTGCTTTTGCATTTCCCCCATTCCCCCTGATTAGACTGGCAACGCTGAGCAG